>JAANYP010008251.1:450000-659406 GCA_020465985.1 Centrapalus pauciflorus
CGTGAAACTCTGTTCCAGGTTTAGCCTCATCTGACCTCCACGCTAGGGCAATCTGGCATGTTTCTAGCCTTCGAGCTTTCGACCCTCCTCACCATCGGCCTACCAATTTCCGGTGTTCTAGCCGTCAGCCTCCTCACATCCTGTTTGGCATCACCTTCGGAATTCTGGTTATCGTCTTACCACCCTTCGTTGCTCCGGCCTTTGGCCCTCTCACCTCCGGCCTTCGATTTGGGCCGACCAATTCTGCTCCGATCCGACTGTTACTTGTTTAACCCGCAGAAATCAGTGTTCCATCACCTCGGGTAGCCACTTTCACCGAACAAGACAACGAGGTGGAGAGGCGCCTGGATCTAGATTTACTGATGGAGAAAAGGGAGCTTGCACAATTGAAATAAGCCACAGTAAAAGCAAGAATGTAAAGGTACTACGACAGGAGAGTTTGACACAAGGCGCTACTTCCTGGAGACCTGGTCTTGCGCAGCAACGAGGCGAGCAGGTCAGCCCCCATGGGCAAACTCTCAGCTAGATGGGAAGGTCCTTACCGCGTTGCACAAAGTCTGGGAGGCGGAGCATACCACCTAGAGCGATTGGTTGGAACAAAGATACCAAGGACTTGGCATATCATGAATTTAAAGAAGTACTTTGTGTAGACAAACAAGGCTCCATGCCTAGTTCTGTCCATTTTTCCTTCAAACTATCTTTAATCAAGGCCCATGGCCATATTTAAGACTTGTTTCTGAAAAGACTGACAGTATTGTAATGATTACTTATGCCTCATTAATGATACAAGGCTCATCATTACGTGTTTATTTACAATTTTGTAGACGAAAAAAGGGTTCCATGTCAAGAAAAAGAGGACGCTCTCAACATTACTAAAACCCTCCACCTCGGTCTAATTACCAATAACCATATGTGAATCATAACAATTAAACAGGCCTGAAACACGGCAATTTAAGTCGACTTTTTTACAAAAAAAAAGGGGGGGTTGAGTTATCACCCCAACCACACAAAAAGGGTTGAGTTATCGCCCTAACATAATAGAAAGGGTTGAGTTATCGCCCAAACCACACAAAAAGAGTTGAAGCATCACCTTAACAACGTGAAATGAAGGGTTGAGTTATCACCCTAGCAACGCCACAAGGGTTTGAACCGCTGCTTTAACCAAGTCAAAAGGCCGAGTCACTGCCTTTATAACGCAAGCCAAATGCATCAATGCTTGGGTAAAAACACATGCGAAGTATGGTTTGCTTCCTACAGGTCAAAATTACCATTTTGGCAAAATAGAACCATACAAACTACTTTAAGCGTACAACAACGTAAAAATAGCTACTGCACTTTCAAAGACGAAAGGTAGACAAAACAAAAATTGTTTATAGGGGGGCACGCAGTGCCACCACCCGCCGATCGGGTGTACAAGATAAATAATTTGTGCTAAGAAGGGGTGCCACGCACCACCACCCGCATACCGGGTGTACAAAGCCACAAATTGTTCATTACAATAATTATCTGTTAAAATAAACGATAACCAGACGGCGAACCATAGAGAAAAACAAGTAAATAACTCACATATGAGTAGACGCGGAGTTAGAACCATGCCCCACATCAGGATCCACAGGGTTAGAGCTAGCATGTCATTGATGGAACGATTGCGGTGGGCTTGAAGGTCTTCAATATAAGGGAATGCCATGTTTTCAGCCGCAACGGCCAGTTCCTTGAGACGACAATGTGCTTGGGGATCATATCCAGGCAGCATCTCCACCCTCACCCCTTCAACTAAACTGGAGCGGATCTTCAAGAGAGCCGAGTGCCGACCATAATGGATGGCAGCTCGCTGAATGGAACCCCAAGGCTACAGAAATTGTCGACTATGTAGCAGTTTATTGACCACGTGGGGAACGACTTCGGAAGCAAATCGGGTCCTTTCTTCAGACAGATGGCCAACGGCTTCGGTTGCTTCCTCTCTCTCTCTTTCTTCAGAGCTTCCTCCTTTGCACTTAGTTGATTCACGCGAAGGCTTAACGCCACAGATCTTTTCTTCTCTTCTTCTACTTCAGTTCGCAGCCTCTCAATTTCCAACTTTTGACCATCTACCTAAGACCTCATCTCCTCAACAGTGGTAATACGCCCCTTTTCTCTCTTGTCAGCCTTACGAAGCTCCTCCTGAGCTTTCATAAACCTATGCTCGGCTATTGTAACTCTCGCTTTCACTTCTGGAAGGAAGGTGCTGAAGTTCATAACGGCCGAGCCAAGCGAGTCGAACACAAGTGCATTGCTACCATGTTGAGCCAATTCAACGTGAGAGGGTGGCATGCTATGATATAAAAAATCCCATAGGCTTGAGACTGTCTCCAGTAAGTCGCCTTTCTTTATCTCCCATTCAGGCACGTACAACTCCTCGTGATTATAATCGCTTTTCTCACGGCTGAACGGAGCCAAGGGAGTGGCCTCCCGACTGAACAGGGGGGGGGGGGGGGGGGTAGAGTATAGGGGGTTGCAGAGAGGGGAATCGCGGGGATAGGATCGGTATTAACTGGAAGAAGATCGTACAAGGTCACTCCTTTACCTTTGGGGGAGGGTCGTTTCACAGAAATCTTGATCTTTTTTTACAATACAGCTTTGTCATCATCATCATCTGGACTGGAAACTTGGATGGGAGAGTCAACTCCAAGAGAGGTACCAGCTGCCTTTCTTTTCAGGAAAGTTCGGGAAGAAGGACAAGAATCGGGATCCACCAAAGCTTGTTCAGATGGGGCAGCAATGCTATCCCCCTTGCTAGATAAAAACCAGGCAGAAACATGACCCAAAGGAGTCAAGGAACCCTCTGGGGCTGCTTGACCAGGTTGAAGACTTTCAGCGTCTGAATGATTCACAGTGACAGCTTCAAACCCATCCAAATCATTAGAAGATAGATACTCCAACACACTCATGACTACAGTGAAACAAGAAAAATGTTAGGAACATCGCGACAAGTAAAAGAAAGACAGTCAGATGCTTTAAAAAAGGAAGCAGGGGTCCTACCAATGCCCCCTCTTGTTATTATGGGAAGAGTGGCAGGGTCCCCCCAGTGGGGATTCATCCCCAACAAAGCAAGCACAGGGTTGGGGTAGGTCCTCAATTTAAAAGTTTGGCGAGCAAGTAAGGCAACAATGTCAACATTCAGGTCCCTGGTTTCAGGGGGACAGGTTAACGAATGGGGACACCCCCCTGCTCTCCATACCAATATGTCCATGTCACTTGGGGGAACAATCGTGTCGTCTATCCAGAAAAAGCCCCTCTCCATTCACGCAGCCCCTGTGGGGGGTCGAAAAACACATCGGGTACAGGAGCTTTTATCCTCTCAAAGCTGAACCAGTCCTTCAGGCAGGTTAACTTGAAAAAATACCGAAACAGGGGAATAGAAGGGAAACCACCTAGGGCTTTGCAAGCCGCCTCAAAAAAGGTGATTCTCAATACTGACAAGGGAGACATCTGCCCTGGATGAGTTCCATAATGCTTTAACAAAGAAAGATAGAAGGGAGTGAAGGGAAGTCGGAGGTTCCCAACAGAAAATTGCTTGGTGTACAAAGCTACCTTGCCCTCTGGAGGACAAAGTGCTGTTGTTTGGCAGTTCGGAAGCAGAGGATGAAGATCAGTAGGAACACCATATTCGACTAAGAAAACCTTGAACTCGGAGCTGGTAAGGGTACACGGTACCTTATCCGCTAAAGGTGCGGTCGGCATAATGACAAGAAGAAAAATAAAAGAGGAAGGAAGTATAAGTCTAACCTGGGAAGGTAAGGACGTCGAAGGAATGCTGAGTGAATTGCGTAGTAAGGGTGGAAGAATTTTAGAAAAAAAAAGAAGTTAAATTAAGAAGCAGGTTTTTCTTTTAAACTTTGAAAAAAGCTTGAAGTTCGGATTTAATGAAAGAGTGGGGAAATAGGCAGGAATATCACAGGACACGTGTCACCCCCTATTAACCCCGCCTGAAACGAACAGAGAGACGTGACAGTTAAGAGACGCGTCAGGCGCGCGTGGATCCCTTGTCATCATGATTTTCATTAAATGACGCTTACGCCAACTTACAAGGTGTCTAATCAAGCAAATATCCTCTAGGGCGCATTGAATATTTTTATAACTTACTTGGGCGTGCATCAAAAGGTTGAAAAATCAGCCGTTACCAGAGGTTATCATGTGACCGTTACATTTTGGAAAATGCCACCCGCATGATATTCAACCACCTCGCTTTTAATACCCCAGGCGCCATCAATTTCAACCGCCTCGCCTCTGATGTCCAAGGCGTTTAGTGGTCCTGCCACATCACTTCACATATTCTAGGCACTATGTAACTCATTTATCCCACCAGTAAGTTCCCAAGCAAGCCGTTAACGACTCAGCTAGTAATTCCAGAGCAAGAGCATAATCTCTAAAAGTTCTAGCCAAAACTGTACATTTTCACTAGAACTTGGGGGACTTGTTTACGTGGGTCCAATCCCAAATTGATCCACAGGCCCAAAGGGCCCGACCCATTTTCTATTCGTTACTCAAGCCTGCCGTAAGACCCAAGGTCATTCGCCTGACCCGCGGAGGGCCCATGGAGCGACAGACCTGCGAGCTGCAGGAGCCTGTCGGACAACAGGCGTTATGCAGAGAAAGGAGAAAAAGTGGGGCCTCTATTTGGCTCTCGAGGGATCGCGGAGGTCACTCCCATGCACGTTCCTCCCCAGCCAATGGGATTCTTCCAAACGAGCGCCTCGCCTGGAATAGAGAAGGTATAAATAGGGTTCTAATCATCCAGAAAAGGGTAATGTCCATTCCTCACTTCACTAATATTTTCTCTCAACCTTTACTCTCTAGAATGATGGCTGACTTTGGCATCAAAGTGTCCTCACAGGGGCTCTCCCTGTGTTGACACTAACGATAGTCTTCTCATTTCTTTGTGGCAGGCCTTCTAATCCCTTTTCTGAATTCTCCCGAGGCATTACCGAGCTAGTTATCACCTTAACTCAAAATTATTGATTGTCAGACGCACAAACACACATGTATAAATTTGGATTAAAATCAAATCTAATTCAATCTATCATAATCTAATCTAACTAATATAACATATAATTAACTATTGTCTTATAAACTCAATTTTTTATAATTACTTCATGTATTTTTATAATTATTTATTCTTAATTCAACCCATGTAATACATGGATATATAACTTAGTTTTAAATATATTAGTGTTTTTGTATATAGCACTGGGCTACCGAAATATATCAAACGGTCTTATACCATACATCCCCTAAATATGAGAGTTAGACAGGCCCGATTAATTGCACAGGGCCCAAAAAAACTAGGCTCTACATATGTGGAGTGATTTGAAAAGATTTAACGGTCTAAAAATTTTTCAAACACGCGTATTTTTAAATTTAATTACCGAACGATGATTTTTTTTAAATAAACCATTTATTATTCTTTTTCTCTCACCATGTTTAATTTTTATCTTCAATTTCTATATCTTAAAAGCCTAAATTATACAATTCATCCTTAAAAATTTAATTTGCTAAATGTTAATTTTATTTACTATTTCGTTTCACTTTTGATAAATTTTATTATTTTCACTTTGTTTCAATTTATGTAAATACATAAACAAATAAATACACAAACGCATTTATATATATAAGTGTGTGTGTGTGTGTGTCTATATCTATATGTATCTATATGTATATATATGATGTGTATATACATGTGTGTGTGTGTGTATATATATATATATATATATATATATATATATATATATATATATATATATATATATATATATATATACACACACACACACACACACATATATATATGTATATATAGATATATGTATGTATATATATATATATATGTATAGATAGATATATATATATATATATATATATATATATATATATATATATATATATATATATATATATATATGTATATATATATATATATATATATATATATATATATATATATATATATATATATATATATATATATATATATATATATATATATATATATATATATATATATATATATAGGTTCAAGTGAGTACCACCCATTATGTAGGTACCACCCTTAAAAGTAATTTTTTTAAAAAAAAATTTATGAACAGATTTTAATTAACATTACAGAGATCATATGTAAATTTCACGCAAATCCGAACACTCTAAGTGCATAAAAACACACATCACATAAATGCATGTTCACATACATTCAAAATTATGGAAGTGTGTGTTCACATCACTTTTCAGGAGTTAGGAGATGTGAATGCATGTGAAATTACATATGATCTTCATAATGTCTATTAAAACATGTTTATGAAAAAAAATTAAAAAGGTTTTTAAAAGTGGTACCTTTTGGTGCGCTGCATAATGGGTGGTACACTCTCCAACCATATTCTATATATATATATATATATATATATATACACACATATATATTGGGGTACCCACTACTTGGGCTTAAGAACCTCATGTTTGGGTCATGGGTTCTATATTTGACCCAAACCCATACATGCTTATATATACATAACATCTTGCAAATAAGGGTAGAGCTCTTTCACTTTTACTACCAAACCACTTTTACCACCATCATCATGCATCTTCACTTCCTCTAAAGCTTCATCATCACCTACATGCTCTCATACTCTCCTCTGCCATCACATACAACCATACACACATATATGTGCATACATATATTATTGTCATATATTACATCACCGATCATATTCTATCTTGATCGTCGGAGGTGGCTCCCGGGGCTCACTCCCGGGGTCCACTTCTAACGATTATCTACATGTTTCAGCCGTGGATCTGAGCTCGAGATCGAGGAGAACGGTTACATCTCATCCAAATAGCTACTCGTCGGATCTACGCACAAACTAATGGCGCCATCTGTGGGACCCGTGACAACAAGTTTACGTGTTCTATAAGCTCGTTTACCGGGTTACCAGGTTCTATCTTTCAAAATCTATGTTATTGTATATTCATCTTCATGGGTATCCACTCGGATAATGGTGTTTAATTGGATTAAGAAAACAATTTTTCTCATATGATCCAAAAAGAAAACCCATTATCATCTTAGTTTCCTTCCTGTATCATATCTTAAGCTTCATAAATGTTCTGGCGATTTATTAAAAATATGTATTTGCATATGCTCAAACAATAAATTATTTTGTTGAAATGTTGAAAAAGCATGTCTGACATCCAAGTAAACAAAAAGAAATGGTTTGAAAACTTGTGCAGGTAAAACAAATAAAATAAAAAGCACTTTACTCTTTTCAAGGCATATAAAAAGTATGTCTTGTTGATTGTTATCTTTTACCTTTCATATAAAAGGATAACAACTGTAAAAGTAAGTAGTGTTACTTTTCCATCTTTCAAAAAGTCAAGGCTCGTTTTACGAGACATTGAGTACAACCAAGAAATTTATTATTTATTATTATTATTCTGCATATACGTACATTCTTGTTACTGTGATGTCAACCTTTAAATTAATTCTTACATAAGCATCAGCCTTTAGCATGCTTCAGCCCTTAGAGCTTCAGCCTTCGGCAAGCATCAGCCTTTAGTGAGCATCAGCCTCTAGTGCTTCAGCCTTTAGTGAGCATCAGCATGTAGCATGCTTCAACCCTCAGGCTTCAGCCTTTAGTGCATCAGCCTTCGGCAAGCATCAGCCTCTAGCATGCTTCAGCCCTTAAAGCTTCAGCCTTCGGCAAGCATCAGCCTTTACTGAGCATCAGCCTTTAGTGCTTCAGCCTTTAGTGCTTCAGCCTTTAGTGAGCATCAGTCTGTAGTGCATCAGCCTTCGGCAAGCATCAGCCTCCAGCATGCTTCAGCCCCCAGGCTTCAACATCTAGTAAGCATCAGCCTTTAGCATGCTTCAGCCCTCAGGCTTCAGCCTCTAGGGCTTCAGCCTTTAGTAAGCTTCAGCCTCCAGCATGCATTAGCCATTAATAGGCTTCAACATTTGGCTTCCTTACCTCCTCATTTTTAGTCTTGAGATTACCCATCTTCAGGCTTTAGCATTTGGATTTAGCACCTTTAAGACCTCCACCTTTAGGTTGTGACCATCAAGGTGGGGGTTTGGCAATCATAACTAGTATTCATCATCATCATGGTACATGTTTTGAGAGCTTCTTTGATAAACCTATTTGTACGATTATAAATAATAGAAGTTTTGGAGACCTTGCATTATTGAAAGAACTTCATTCTACAAATTCTTTCCCAACCTTAGGTATTAATTATGGGTGTGACTGTTAGGCATGACAAACTTTCTCTCACACGAACCACTTACATATTTTCTAGCATGAATATATATAAAAGAAAATAATAATAATAATAATAACAGAACACAAGAGGTGAATTTTCTACTAGTTATATATGTGAATGACAATGGTGTCATTATAAACCTCTCGTCTAATGTAACTCTTTGACATCCTACCGACTCAGATTCTGTTATATGCTTCACTTCATGATCGATTACTATTCTACCTTTTACAATTTTCATATTCCAAGTCTATGACTATTGAAAGTTTTCGATTACAGAGTCTTATGACATTCCAATTTATTTCTTTCAAAATACTTTTTTTATTTAAAATATGCTTGGAACATACAAAATATAATGTCTTGTTTGTTGCACGTGCTTGTATGCTCCAGTTTCATTGAGATCTGGCTTTGTGAAACTCTGTTCCAGGTTTAGCCTCATCTGACCTACGCGCTAGGGCAATCTGGCATGTTTCTAGCCTTCGAGCTTTTGACCCTCCTCACCATCGGCCTACCAATTTTCGGTGTTCTAGCCGTCAGCCTCCTCACATCCTGTTTGGCATCACCTTCGGAATTCTGGTTATCGTCTTACCAACCTTCGTTGCTCCGGCCTTTGGCCCTCTCACCTCCGGCCTTCGATTTGGGCCGACCACTTCTGCTCCGATCCGACTGTTACTTGTTTAACCTACCGGTTGGCATGGTTCGGCCCCCACACCAGGTTCTTACCTCCGAAACTATGTTGTTAATCTTCGAAATTCACCAAACAACTGTGTTGCCACCCTCCGACTACCATCTAACGTTGTTCAGCCCTGATCTTCAGTCATGCGGCTCCCGACCTTTAATTTCAAGACCATACCTCATATGTACAAAAGGTTAACTTCATTACATTGTTACCTCATCTTTAAAAAGATACAAATCATGGTTTTTTCATTGAAATAGCCGGTGAATGTTGTTGCACCAAAACTTCGTGACTTTTTGGCCTTTTTCCTATATTGGTTCTTTGTCCATTTCGCAAACAATATATAAAGTTGTGAACTCGTGAAAATAAAAGATCACTCCACCGAATAAAACAATGATTTTATAAGTCGAACCGAAATTATCTTTAGCTTTTAATGGCATGAAAACACATAAGAATAAACAAAAAATAGCACAAATGACAACTAGTACATTGTATACTATACATTAGGGGTGAGCGACGGGTACCATTTCCCGAGACCAAACAGGTGCCGACCGATACCGAATTAATATATTCGGTTCGGTATTCTGTTTTTAAATGAGCTAAAATTCAGTATTCGGAACCGAACGGGCACCATATAAAATTATACGGTTCGGTATTCGGTTCTTTCAAAACTAATAATTCGGTTTTGATATTTTCGGGATCGGTACCGGTTCGGTACGGTCCAGTACCCAGCTCACCCCTACTATACATCCTAAACATGTCATCTTCCTTGTGTATAATCAAATAGCAAAAGATGCAATACATTTAGATACTAAATTGAAAAACATCGACATGCTTTGACTTGTGAAAGTTTATGCACATCTCAACAGTTATGACTTATACAATATCCCATAGAAGAATTGTGTGTGTTCATATAGAATACAACTCGATTCATTGAGAAACTTGATTTTTGAAGTCGAGAAATTATAATAAAGGATCACGGGTCACAAAGAATCACATTGGGTATTTAATACATGTTTTCCTTGTTGAATTTAGTTTATTGTACTATAAATTCTTTCTTTACTAGTACAACTTAAGATATTAGGGAACGACATTTGTGTCCTTACATTCATGGCCCATCGTGCTTCATGTAAACACATATGGTATGCATACACGAATTGCATAAATATAGAAGTTATCAGGAGTATCAATATAATCCTATTTTTACATTATAAAAATTATCTGATTACAAGCTAGCATACATGTACATTATATCTATTGTGGATTAAGGACGTTCAGTCTTCTCATACTTTCTGATTAATTGTAATATAAAACTTACTTGGATTATGTTAATTAGAGAAACATGTCATCAAAGTTCTCAACTAGTGATTTGAGAATTTATTGCTCCTATCAACATGAAAATATAATTGCATGCATGTATTTACGCATTATAACATTGAGTAATTGTAGTCGGTGATCTAACACCCTGTTGTTAAGATATTACATTATGAACAGGACCACACCATCGTTACTTTCAGCTTCCGCAAATACACAACGAAAATGTCACACGGTTTGGTATATTCTTTCCATCACCAATAACATTAACACTTAAGTTAACTTTAGCTCATGTTTTGCTATTTAAGTTCAATACTACAAACAAAAATTAGCAGCATTGAACTGGGGGACAGGTTTGGTATGAAAACACCTTCAGCAGACACTCATATAAGCTTAGTTTGGTTCGATTTGATGTTTCCTACTCAAAAACCTTATACATTGAAATAGTATATTGATTTATTATCATGTTTCTAACATATTAAATCAAAACAAAAATTCCATGTATACACGTTTGCATCACCGGTCGGAATAAATAATTCCGAAGTAAGATTTTACCTAAGCACGTGCTCAGGTCCTGCTTAGAAGACAAGGGCTCTGATCCCTTCGTACCTTCCTAAGAATGGATCATATCCTACTTAGAAGACAAGGGAATTGATCCCTTCGTACTCACAAAAACACGTGTATTCTATGTACGACATAGAGCATGCGTAGAAGCCATGGCTAAGCCCCTCTGGCATTATACCTTAGTGCGTAATTGCAAAACTCCACTAAGAAGCAAGGGCTTAAACCCTTCGACACCATTCCTTAGTGCGTAGCTCTAAGAACCACTAGGAGACATGGACGCACAGAAACTTAACAAATTGTTAATATGTAGCTCTGATCGGTGGATCCGGACAGGAGGGCTCTGATGCCCCTATTAATATGTGAAGGGCTCTGGTCCATTGTTAACATGAGTCAGAAGTATAAATCTCATTCTTAATATTGTTGTGGCTAACAAAGTTTATGTTAAGCTAATGTAGTGTATTTATTGTTGTGAAGACCTCAATCACAAGTGAGAATGACATAGGCACCGACAAAGGCATAACGTTGAGCATATTTTATAAGTCCAGAGTAATCGGCCCAATGATCGATCACTCCGGACTGAGGGGACTTAATGGTTTTAGTAAGCTCACTCCGAGGATCTCTTGTCGTACCATAATCACTCCTAATCGACAATTTTAATATGATATCATATATGACGGTACGACAACTAACTTTCTCCCTATCCAATATACTAAAAATGTAAAAGACCTTGCAGGTACGCATAAGCATTAGTTTTCAAAGCACAAGCAAAAACGTGAAGGTCTTCCGTGGCGTTTAAACACTTCAAGCAATGACAAGTAAGAACACACCATCAACAAAATCAACAGGTATCAGCTAAACAATATCTTGTTTAAGTCCAAAGTAATTCATTTAATAAGAACCAATCACTCCGGACTTGGGGGTTTTATTGGTGTACCCCTACTACTTGGGCTTTAGAACCTCATGTTTGGGTCATGGGTTCTATATTTGACCCAACCCCATACTTGCTTATATATACATAACATCTTGCAAATAAGGGTAGAGCTCCTGTCACTTTTACTACCAAACCACTTTTACCACCATCATCATGCATCTTCACTTCCTCTAAAGCTTCATCATCACCTACATGCTCTCTTACTCTCCTCACCCATCACATACAACCATACACACATATATGTACATACATATATTATTGTGATATATTACATCACCGATCATATTCTAACTTGATTGTCGGAGGTGGCTCACGGGGCTCGCTCCCTAGGTCCACTTCTAACAATTATCTACATGTTTTAGCCGTGGATCTAAGCTCGGGATCGAGGAGAACGGTTACATCTCATCTAAACAGCTACCCGTCGGATCTACGCACAAACTATATCACTTTCTGATTCAACATTTAAAGCATCCTTAAATACTTCGATGTCTATCATGTTCTGCTCAGCTGTAGTGTATGTATCAGTGATAGGATGTTGTTGAATGATGATCTCATCTGCCTCATCAACCAATATTTCGTCATCAGATCTCCACTCGGCTATGTCTTCTTGAACGAACTCACCTTCTTCATGATCTTCTACTTCATCCTCAAAATCGAATATAACTTCTTCTTCTTTAACATCCATCAGAGCTTCAATCATTTCGCTCTCAATGGTCTTTGAATTTTCACCTTCACCTCCTTCCATTGTAGACTGACTTGGCTCCCCCTGAATTGACGCTCGCTGAGCAGTCGGAAAATCTACTAGCTCACCTTCTCTTCCAGCCTCGGGTTCATTGTCTTCATCATCTCTTCTTAGTACCTCAGCTTCCCTGCAGCTACTCTCCCCCTGAGCTTGAAGATTTTTCATTAATTGCTCCAGGAGAGACTTCATCGTTTGTATCTCAGACGCTTGATCTGCTACAGTTGATCTCAACTCTGCGTTTTCTTGATCAAGTCTGGCATTGTGCGCTTAAGGTTTCGTTACTGCTGTTGAAAGCTGGAAGATTTGGACTAATTGGAAATCCACCTTGCCCTTCAGCTCTGTAAATCGCTGATTCTTAGTGAATGTCGTTGATGTTGATGGAATGGATGTAGATGGTGATGGAGTGATGGGTGGTTAAACAGCTGGAATTACAGGCTCAGGAGCAGAGGCGGATGAAGCTCACTGCATAAAACGGTGCCTCCTCGCCCTATGCCTAGGAACGAGCGGAGTTGAATATTCTTCTTCAAAATCAGAATCCTCATCATCTGAATCTCAAACAGCTCTATTTCCTGTCTCTGTTTCTCTCGTACTAACCACTATTCTTGATCCATATCTGCCAATGCGGACAGACGGATTACCACGTTCTACTTTTATTTCTCTAACTTCTACTTCTTCAACTTCCTCAGAAGCAGACTCAGACTCTGAGGTGGTCATAGCTTGACCCTCTACCTCAGTCTCTGTTTCTGCAGCTACTTGACCCTGGACCTCAATGCCCATATTCTCACCTTCTGGTGGCTGATATTCATCTACATCTCTCAGAAGATCATGGAGATCAACTGGAGGCTCCAAGATATCATGAATTAGCTCGGCTACAATATCTTGTTGGGCCTGAGTTTCATGAGCCCATATATCTTCAAGGGTCTCTGCCCTTGGATCAACTTCTGGGGCCAAGCCTGAAAGGCCCGCAGTGTCCGAAGATGGACCTGCTGATGGCCTCGATGCCTGAATTTGTCTTTCTAGAGCTCTCTGCCTCCTTCAGGGTTGCGGTTGTGGTCGTTGTTGTTGTTGTGGCTGTTGCTGCAGTGGCTGCGATTGAGGACCTTGACCAGCCCAGTTTTCCCCTTCTAGGGCAACAAAATCTGGATCAATTACTGCCCCAAACAATGGTGTCACCTGAGGCCTGACCTGCTCAGTCCTCCGTGCATTGTGCGACTGGCAGTCAACGTATATTCTCTTGTCGATGATAGCCACACCGTGAGTATCTTGAAGTTGAGGCAAATTTGGTAGAAGGTGACGTATAATCATCATAACAAAGTGCGGATACATTAGAAATCTTTCACGTACTGGAGCAGTGATCTGATGCACAAACTCAGCAAAGAACATTTCTGAATAACTGAAGTGTTTGTTATATAAATGCAATCATAACGGACTGCATCTTGGACACTATGTAGTCAAAACCTTTTCGGTGCAAAGCAAACCATGAACAAATGCGCCAAATACCTCCATTGCCCGATTAGCCCACTTTTCATATACGCAGCTTTGGTTATATCTAGGGCGTAACCCATACGCAAGAAGGCCGCTTGCCTTATTTTCAATGCGAAATTAATGGGCCCCGCCTCTTGTTCTTCGGACCCTAGCTGCAGAATCTGACGGAGCATGTCAGCGGAGAAAACGATTGGCTGCCCTCTAACTCTTGTTCTCAAAACTGTCGGCGTCACAGAGCAGTCAACTTGAAGGTGCTCCCAAAATTGTCTTACATATGGTAATATTATTTGTAAGTTATGGGTTAAGTCGTAAGTAACCCTCGAATACGTCAAAAATTCCACCATCTTTCTAAATGGTTGAGCTTCGGGAAGCTCTCTATCAATGGGCATTACCATGTTGTGCTTATTAAAGAACGCGCGATCACCCATATATGCACATAAAAACAACAATCATATTAGAAAAAAGATAAAAATGAAACTTGTTTAATTTCGAAATTGTTTTATTTTGAACTCACAAAAGTCCAAAATCCAACACATTCGAATTTCTACAAGTTTGAATTTAACATTATGAAAACATTCGAATTTAATAACAAATTCGAAGGACATGTTCGAATTTGACTGAATTCGAATTTGTTGATATTTTAACGAATTCGAATTTTCTGACAAGTTCGAACATGATGAACATGTTCGAAGTCGTTCACTTTCGAATACAAATCCATGATTTTAACCTCATTTGACTTAGAAAATAGTATCAACTAGTCCTATTAGGTTATTGTCGAAGATATATGTAATTTATTTAAAGTTTCACCGGTTTAAACTTGTGATTTTGAATCACAAAGTTTAAACCCCAAAAACTTCAAAATTGGTCAATTTTTTTTGCTATAATTGAGTCCTAGACTACCTAAACTTTGTATAATACTGATGATTATACCTAAATGTGTTGGTAGATTCGAACACAAATGAACAAAACTTCGAGAAATAGTAGAAGATTCGAAATGGTAAATTCGAAGCAGTAAGTTCGAAATCGTCGGGTGGAAGTTCGAATGGATATAATCGAAAGTAGGTGAAATAAATGAGTCACTGTTGACCTATTTATACCAACCATATTCGAGCTTGTATTTAAATTCGAATTTCCTGACATATTCGAAGGTTAATTCGAATTTAACTGAAAATTTTGAAAATCCTTGAATAAAATTCAACTTTTTCAAGTTTTTCAGTTTTTTCGTGTAATGGAACAAACCTTGCAAAATTATTCACACTAAGCGATAGAATGTCATGAAATGTTTCTTTATTCAACCAAAAATGCATCCTTAGTAACTTTGACATTTTTCCTACTTCGAAATAATTAAAATAAAATAAAATAAAATAAAAAATTAAGATAAAATATAATTTGAATAAAATCAAAAATACTGTTAATATTTACAACCTAAACTAACAGAATATTTTTGGCGAGAAAAACAAAGAAAGGTTCAATCAGATAGCGGTGTCAAATACGCACTTTCTGTATTACACTTTCACACATAGGAATTTTTTATTCCTTTAATTGTTTGTCGTGACACACATTTCTAGGTAATTGTCGGTATTATTTTCCCTTTAAACATGTTACAATTTGGAATATCCCTTGGCCTTTTTATTTATCAAAAAACTACCTTACGTGTCCCATACTTAGACATACTTTTATGATCAAGGCATACACACAATGATTTTAACTTTTCGGTATTGCAAATTTTCTTTAAAAGGCAAACGTCGGACACAGTTCTGTATTTACATACAACAGAGTGTCTTAGTTTGTCTTAAAGTTTATTTAAAGCTAGCAAGACAGCGGTGATAGGTCTGTACTGACGTACAACAAAGCGACTTATCTTGCTAACTCGAGTCAAACCAGAGGTAACAGGTCTGTACTTACGTACAACAAAGTGACATGTTTTGACTCTCTACTTACTATCATGATTTTCTATTCTTTTCTTTTCTTTAAGATGTATCTGATGTGGCTATACATCCCCCAGAAAATTTACATACCTCATTTAGAACCATTGTCTGTGTGTCTCTAACATAAAAATTAAGACCATTTGGTCATACATCTAAGTTAGTTACACGTATGACTTTTTCTTGAATATTTATTAGCTTTTGAGATTCCCTTTGTGTATTATGCCTACCAACATATCAAACTAGAGAATGTATATCACTTAGAGTTTAAGGTGCATTATGTGTGAAAGTTTAACACTTAGAGATTGTATCGACTGTGCTAATTTTCGTCACTTTGAACCTATGTATCTAAGAGTTAACTCATTTTCTAATATTCTCTTTTTTTTAGATTTTTATGGTTTTTTTCTCTTTTTTCTTTTGTTTTTCATAAATAAGAATATGCTAATAAAGTAACCTACTAACTTACTATAAAAGGAAATAAATTCTACTTAACAACTAACTTACTATAAAAAGAAAGAAAATAGACTAAGGTCAAGTTACTCTGGATTACGCATACCATTGAGCTGAACTAACAACTCAAAGCGTGACTTATCAAAAGCTTTAGTAAATAAGTCAGCATTATTATCTTCCGTTGCCACTTTTACCAGCTTTATTAAGTTCTTTTCAGCACAATCACGTATAAAATGATGTCTTATGTCTATGTGCTTTGTTTTACTGTGTTTAACTACATTATTGGTTATAGCAATAGTAGATTGGTTATCTATCCTAATAGGAGTATGAGTATAAGTCAAACCGTATTCCCGCAATTGTTGGTATATCCACAAAACCTGTGAACAGCAACTACCAGCAGCTACATACTCGGCCTCGCACGTTGACACGGCTACCGAAGTTTGTTTCTTGCATTGCCAGGATACGAGTCTCCCTCCAAGGAACTGACAACCTCCAGTTGTTGACTTTCGATTCAAGCTGCAACCTCCATAGTCTGAATCCGTGAAAGTTTCCAATTCCATATCACCACCCACGTGATACCAAAGTCCCAGCTTCGGTTTCGACTTGAGGTATCTCAAAATCCGCTTCACAGCTTTCATATGCATTTCTTTCGGATTGGCTTGAAACCTAGCACAAATACACACAACAAACGTTACGTCAGGTCTAGAAGCAGTTAAACACATAAGTGATCCGATCATGGCCCGATATAACGTCGGATCCACATCAGTGTCACTTTTGGTACCCGGTCCGAGATTGTGATTCACTTGAATCGGCGTGCTAAAGTGAGCAGTCAGCTTGGTTCCCTCCATCCCGAAGCATTCTAGAATGTCGTAGACATACTTCGTTTGATGGATAAACATACCCTCCTTCCTCTGTTCAACTTGCAAACCCAGAAAGAAGTTTAACTCTCCCATAGCACTCATCTCAAACTTAGACTTCATCACCTTCTCGAAATCTTTACACATCTGCTCGTCTAATGACCCGAAAATGATGTCATCGACATACACTTGTACCAAGATGAAATGTTCACCCTTTATTTTCACAAACAGTGTACTATCAATTCTCCCGCTTTCAAACCCGTTGTCCCAAAGATGAGTAGATAGCGTCTCTTACCACGCCCTTGGTGCTTGATGTAGTCCATATAGAGCCTTATCAAGACGATACACTCTGTCTGGATACTTTGGATCTGTAAATCCGGGCGGTTGTTCAACGTACACCAGTTCCTTCACTTTGCCATAGAGGAATGCACTTTTTACATCCAACTGATAGACTTAAATCCTTTGAAGGATGCAAAGGCGAGAAACAAACGGATTGCCTCAAGCCTTGCCACTAGCGCAAACACCTCGTTGTAATCGATTCCTTCCTCTTGGTTGAAACCCTTTACTACAAGTCTTGCCTTATTGCAAGTCACAACACCTCGATCATCGCTCTTGCACTTAAAAACCCACTTGGTTCCTATTGCAACTTCTCCTCGAGGTAACGGAACTTACTCCCACACTTCAAGTTTTCTGAATTGTGACAGTTCTTCTTGCATCGCTTCAACCCAAGAATTGTATTTCAGTGCCATTTGCACATTCTTCGGCTCTACTTGCGAGATGAAACATGAATACAGGCAAGCGTGAAAATCCTGGGAGTCATTGATTATCGACAACAGCACTGTGTTGTTATTCAAACTACTCCTAGTCCTCACACCAACATTCAGATTTCCTATGATGCTCTCAACCGGATGATTCTTATTAATCCTGGATGTTTCTGTCTCATCGACTCTTAGATTATATCCTAAGTTTGATCCTATTTCACCTAACGGGGGAACGACTTCAGATGGTACATTCTCTTCCTCAAGATCACTGTCCTCGGAGTTAGAGTTTGTAGCCTGAGTTTCGTTTGTAGGTGTTGGGAAATATTCTAAGTATGTCAAGCTGTTAGTTAGATTTCTCAGACTGTTAGTAGATTTTCTGTGTAATTACAAAGTTCAAGTTGTTAGTTGAGTAAGTTCGAGCTGCTAGTTCAAAAGTTCAAGCTGCCAGTTCAAAAGTTCAAGCTGCTCAAGTTCAAGCTGGTCAACAGTTTAACAAACAGAAAGTGCTGAAATTCAGGAAAAGATTTATATTTGAAGATTCAAGCATATCTGCTACCAGAGAAATCTGAGTTTCTCAAGAAAACAAATCAGAAGGCTTTATATATAGATAGCATAGGTTTTTCTATTGTAACTTTTGCACGTACAAGTTTTAATTCAATTGTAATTGCTTTCTGATTAAGTTTCTCAAGCCTCTAAGGTTGTAAAACCCTAAGAACAGTTTGTGTTCTTCGTCTAATCAAACAGATTAGAGGTGATTGTAATCAGTGAGTTGGCAATACAAAAGATTTGATTTTTTTATTATAATTATGTGTTGTTTGTTCTGAAAGTTTTTCTTAAAAACAATTAAGTGTTATTCCGCAAATTTCTTAATTGGACTTTGATTCAATACAAGGTTATTGGTTTTATACTCTGATTTATTCAAACCAGTTAATCTTAGGTAGCGATTTTGATCCTGACAAGTGGTATCAGAGCCACAGGTTTTTCTTTGTTTTCAAAGTCAGAAGCTTTCTTTTAAAAAGTTTTATTTTTCTGCAATGGAATTTGAAAATAGCAGTAGTGGATCTGGGCAAGGACTCAAAGTCCCTATGCTCAAACCCACTGAGTTCGAGATGTGGCAACTCAGGATTCAACAACACATTCAATTTATTGATTATGCCATATGGGAAGCTGTTGAATATCCTCCTGTAGTTGATCCTGAACTAGATGCTGAGGGTAAGCTCATAAAAACACCTCCAAAGACTGAACTTGAAAGAAAGGCTAGAATGAATGAAGTGAAAGCTCTTACTCTCTTACAGATAGCCATTCCTAATGCTTATCAACATCAGTTTAAAAAGTTCTATACTGCTCATTCTCTTTGGATTGCTTTAGAGAAAAGATTTGCTGGCAATGCTAGCACCAAAAGGAATCAAAAAGATCTTCTAAAACAGCAGTATGAAAACTTTTCTGGTGGCAAGATTGAAAACCTTACTCAAATTTTAGACAGGTTTAATAAACTGATAGGTGAATTGGAGAGTGCCAAAATCAGCTTGGATCAAGATACTCTTGATGAAGAGTGGACAGTCTATGCTGCCCAATGGAGAACAAAAGATACTCTTGATGAAATAGAGTTGGATGACCTTTACAACAGTCTGAGAGTGTTTGAAACTGAAATTGAAAATAAAAAGAAATCCTTTTCTTACAATCATAACACTGCTCTGCTATCATCAGCATTAACTGATAAATCAAAATGTTGTGATTCCTTTTCAGATGCTGATGGTAACTCTACTGAAGTTCATTATGAAGCTTTTGTTGCAAATGATGGACTGTTTGCTCTAAACGCTAAAGATTTAGAACAAATCCATCCAGATGATCTAGAAGAGATGGACTTGAAATGGCAGCATGCTATGTTGACTATGCGGGCCAAAAGATTTCTGAAAAGAACTGGCAGACCAAACTTTCATGCCAGACCAGAAGGCAAACCAGCATTTGACAAATCAAAAGTTGAATGCTTTAAATGTCACAAGCTTGGACACTTTGCCAGAGAATGTAGATCCCAAGGTCAACAGCCACCAAGACCTCCGCAAACTAATCAAGCTTCATCATCACAAGCACTTGTTTCTCAAGAAGAAAATGTGTTTGACTGGAGTGATCAGACAGAAGAAGAGTTTCAAAATCAAGCTCTTATGGCATAAACATCTAATGTCACTTCCACTGAACTACCATCTGAGGTAAATACTAAACTCTGTTCTCAAACATGCAAAAATATGGTTAAAAAGTATAGAGATCATAATGAGAGCATGTGCAAAACTCTAGCTAAGATGGAAGAAAGGAGATATGAGTACATGCAGGCCATAGAAGATCTTGAAATACAGATCAATGACTATAAAGATAATGAGATTCAGATGGGGCATGATATGACATATCATGTGTGGGAGAAAAAGGAACTGAATAAGGAAATGGAGACTCTACATAAGAAACTAGATGAGGCTGAACAGAAGGTGTTAGAAGCTAACAAGAAAATAGAATATGTAAATATAGATTTTGGAAACTTCAAGCTGGCAAATCAAAAGCTAGAACACCTAATGGAAGTTCAATTTAAAGATAGGGTAAAATCTCAACTCAATCCTAAAGAAGGTATAGGATACAAAGCCACTCCACCCCCATACAACAACAAATACATTCATCCCATGAGTGAAGTTGCTGATAGGCTTATTAATGAACCATTAGATGAGACAATGACAACTACAGATCCTATCCTTGAAAACAGTCCTGAATCTAAAGAAGAACTGATTCCAAATGAAGGATGTGAGTGTAAAGAAGTTGAGAGAGAATCCAAAACAATGAGTGCACCTATAGAAACACCTACCCCCAATGAGAAAGGAAAAGAGAAAATGAGTGTATGCAATAATGCTTAACATGTTTCTGTACTTTCTAACTGTAGCATTGCATCTTCCTCAAAAATCAATAAGAGGGGTAAGACTGTTCCAATCTGCACATGCCAAAACCATGGTGTCCAAAAGTTTCCCACACAACAGCTGGTAAGGGGAAATCAAAGGAACAAGAACCAGTTATGGTCTAACAAAACTGGTTCTCCAATCAAAACAGTCAAAAGATGTTTCCATTGTGGCAGGAAAAACCATTTGGCTAGGCATTGTATGTATAAACCATCTGTTGCAAAACAAACTGTGGTTCAAAAACAGGCATTTGTTTAAAACACAAAAAAATTCAAAGGCCAAACCACCTATTGCACCAGTTCCAAAGAAGATAGTTGACCACAGGTTCTTAAAAGTCAACAAAAGACAGCCTACACACCAAAAACAAGTTTTAGCAAAATCCAAAGCAAATATTAAATAGATATGGTGTGTTAAAAGCAAAAACTCAGATCAAACTGTTGATACAAATGTTGAGACTGTTAAGTCTAAAGTTGAAACTGGTAGTGCAAACTCTCAAGCTGTTAGCACTAAAAACCCAGTTCAAACTGCTAAGCCTAAAACTAGAACTGGTAATGGATCATCTGTAACATCCTAAATTTTAATTAATTGTAATTTACAATTTTAAGAACTTATTGTTGTACTTTTGGATGATCATATTAAGTTAAGCAAATTTTTAATCATATTATCAGTTAAATAAGAAAATACGAAGTTGAGGGGTATAATGTGCAAATGGGGCAAATTTGAAAATAAAAGAGAGAAAACCCTTTCATTTCCACAAACTCACTCTCTCACTACTCTCTCTCTCTCTCTAAACCGATTTCTCTCTCTCTCTCTCTCGGCTTCAAATCAAGAACACAAGAATCAACAATTTCAAGTGTTCAAAAGTTGGATTCAAGTAGCAAATAAGGAACTATAGGCATTGCAACAAACGATTTAAGGTAAAATTCATCCAAATTTACGATTCTTGATGTTTTTGGTTCGGTTTTGAAGTGAACCGATTTCTAGTTTCAAATGTCAATGCATGTTGGAGTTGATTGTTGTAAAGTTAAAATCGAGCATATATGTTGTAGTATACCAAATTTCAGAATCAGATTCAACGTCTAAGTGTGATTTCAAGATATGTGTGTGTTTTAGTGTGTGTGTTCATCGAGACTCATAAGAAAAATGGACGTAAATGGGTTATTTTGGTACATAAGTATGATGATGTAAGTTAAATGATAGCATATAAGTTCATATTTACAATGTTAGATTCAAAACATGCAAAAATGGTCAAAACATAATTTCTGGAAAATATTGGAAAAATATGCTAAGTATGAACCCGGTTCGGACGATGATCCATCCGAATTCGGATCATCATCCTAGTTCGGACCTACAGTGTTTCGGACCAAATACAATCCGGATCCCAACCTAATTCGGACCGCATACCCATTTCGGACCAATGCCAATTTCGGACCCATAGCAATTTCGGATTACCCAATTCGGACCAAGAACCCAATTTCGGACCAGAGACCCAAGTTCGGACCATTTGTATTTCGGACTATCCGAATTCGGATGTGGTCCGAAATCAGACGCATTTACACTAAATTTTCAGAATTTAAGATTTAAGCAATTACTGACACAAATTCACTATTACACTTACATTACAGATCATTGTGGTGTTGTCTAACACACATTGATTCAGAGACGAATTTGCACTATACCAATCACTGTGAGTAACAGATTGTCATTCTAACATTTATTATTTTTGCATTCATGTTTATATATTCAATGGCATGTTCACATTGTTCATATACATCATTTGGCACTCGTACATGATTTGTTGTTATGATGCACACTCGTACTTGACATGTAACACACATGTAGCCTGCGTTCATTTGAAAGTGCATCTATTTACATCATGCTTGCACTGCATGATCACTACTTCACAATCTGATGCGTCCTGGACTGGGGCTGACAGCAGGCCACTGTCGGGGACTGATCATCCCACTCGTTATCCCGTCAGGTTCGGCACATCCCCGATCAGCATTTGATCTGCCAACCCCATGCTAGCACTTCATGGTTTACACGTACATTGAGGCTTTCACTGCCTGTTTTCACATACATGGGGCTTACACTGCCCATGGTTAAGCATTGCTTGTAAAGAAATATTTGTTGTTTGCATAATCTGTTATCTCACTAAGCAAGTTAGCTTACCGTTGACTCACCATGTTTACAGGCAAAGGCAAAAGTGTAGCAGGACCTTCTACTTAAGCAATTTACTACAATATCCCGGAGACTATAGAAGCTATTGGTGCTTGAATGTAATAGCTTTGGGGCTGGGATTACATGACTTTTAATCAATTATGATGTTGTAATAGTTAGACTTAATCACTGTAGACATGTACTTTCATTGCTTTAGCGTGGATTTGCTTAACTCTGATTTAAATACTCAATTTCAATTGTTATGATATTCATTGGGTTGTTTGTTAATCCTGGTTATTCCAATTATAATATCAAAGCAAGAGGGTGTCACAGGTTTTGGTATCAGAGCATTAGTTTGAGGTTTCAAGTGTCCGCGAGGACTTGGACTCAAACTTAGGTTATGATATTAGAATGGACTCCTAGGAAATGATCCGAACTAAGATAGGATTGACATGCACACGGGGACAAATAAAGGGTAACTGTACACTTAGGACTTACAAATAAATGTTCTAAATATAAGTTGTTATATTTCAGAACATGTCAGGAGACGATATGACTCCTCAACAAATGTTCCAGATGATGCAAGCTCTTATGGAACAAAACAATGAACTGCAATCCAAACGAATGGCTGAGCAGGCTCAGTCATTTGCCGGCCAGTTAAGGGCCAGAGATGAGGCCGAAGCAAAGCGTAAGGCCGATAAACGAAAGAACAAGGAACAACAACAGGATGACCAAGAGGAAAGACAAGACACTGGGTCTTCTAACCGATCAAGGGGTTGTAGGTTTAAGGACTTGAAAAGTAACGGGGCTGTTACTTTTGATGGAACTGGAGATGCCGTGACTGCATTGGAATGGATCACCACCACCGAGCGAACTTTTAGAATCAGCGACTGTGCTGATAAGGACATGGTCCGCTTTGCAACCGCTATGTTTGCAAGGGACACAGTAATGTGGTGGGATGCTATGACACATGTGTTGACGATGGAGGTAGTGTCACACATGTCATGGAGCGAGTTCAAGGAAGTATTCTCTCAACAATACTGTCCTACAGATGAGAATCGCCGTCTAGAGGCGATGTTCCTGAACCTGACCCAAGGAACGAAAACAGTTACACAATATGCCGCTGAGTTCACCCGACTAAGTTTGTTTGCACCACATCAAGTTGACACGGAGGAAAGAAAGATAGCCCGGTTTGAGGCCGGACTAGACTATGAAATTCGCCGAACCATGAGTGGGGTTCGGTATACAACTTTTGCTGGTTTGCTAGAAGCTGCTCGAAATGTGGAGCAAATTGTTCAGTTGTCTGGGTATGTCATAGGGTCAGCCGCCGCAACATCGACTCAACCGTCGCCGCCAAAAAGGCAGCGGGAGTCTGGATCTTCCCGATTTTCTCCTCAATCCCATCAACAATCTTCCTCACCAAAGAAGGGAAGGGCCTTTTCGGCCAGTTCGGAAATGAGAGACTGCAGACGATGCAGAAAAGCGCACTCTGGGGAGTGCAAGACTCAGGATATGTACTGCTTCTGCTGTGGGCAGAAAGGCCATCACTGGGAGCATTGTCCTCGAAAAGACGATGCGTGCTACAACTGCCACAGACTTGGCCATTTTTCAAGGGACTGCCCGAAACCCCCACGAGATCAGAATGCTCAACAATCAACAGCAAGATCTTTAGTAGCTTCCACGGCTCGCAGGGATCAATCTCAAAGGGCTCCGACAAGGGCATTCCAAATCACAGCTGAAGAAGCAAAGGATGACCCGGAGGTGGTCACTGGTACGTTCTATGTTAACTCAATTCCTGCACGTATCTTGTTTGATACCGGAGCAAATCGTTCGTTTGTCTCCACATCATTTGCTCGTCAATTCAATATGCCTACTTCAAAACTGCAATTTGTACTTGACATAGAGACTGCTAGCAACATGTTAGTTAAAGCAGATAAAGTATATAGGAGCTGCACATTACTTGTAGAGGATGTAGTATTCAACATAGACTTAATTCCCATGGAGTTCGGGGAGTTTGATGTTATAGTAGGCATGGACTGGTTGGTTCACAATGAGGCCCAAATCGTTTGCAAGAAAAGGATGATTAAGATCACCACTCCTGAGGGCCGAGACATTTGTATCTATAGTGACAGACACAAAGGCGACTTGTGCCTTATTTCTATTGCAAAAGCCCGAAAGCATGTTGCCAAGGGTTGTTCAGCTTACTTAGCCTACGCTGTCGATGCAAAGGCTGAAATTCAATATCCTTCCACCGTTCCAGTCGTTTCCGAGTTTCCAGATGTCTTTCCAGAAGATATCTCGGGATTGCCACCTGATCGTCAAGTGGAATTCTGTATCGATCTCATTCCTGGAGCTGCTCCAATAGCAAAGGCTCCGTACCATTTAGCTCCTGCAGAAATGCAGGAAATGATGAAGCAATTACAGGAGCTACTTGACAAAGGCTTTATCCGCCCAAGTTCATCTCCTTGGGGCGCTCCTGTTCTGTTTGTCAAAAAGAAAGATGGCACATTGCGAATGTGCATCGACTATCGAGAGCTCAACAAGGTCACAATCAAAAACAAGTATCCGTTGCCCCAGATTGATGATCTCTTCGACCAGTTACAAGGCGCAAGCTACTTCTCGAAGATTGATCTTCGTTCGGGTTATCATCAACTCAAAGTGCACCCAGACGACATTCCAAAGACGGCTTTCAGAACTCGTTACGGACACTACGAGTTTCTGGTAATGTCATTCGGTCTCACAAATGCGCCGGCTGCTTTCATGGATCTCATGAATCGAGTTTGCCGGCCAATGCTCGACAAATCGGTCATCGTGTTCATCGATGACATTCTCATCTATTCAAAGACCGAAGAGGATCATGCATCACATCTGTGAGAATTACTAGAGTTGCTACGCAAAGAGCGACTTTATGCCAAATTCTCTAAGTGTGAATTCTGGTTGAGGCAGGTACGTCTCAACATTCGAAAAATTTCGTGATCCTTATATTCAATCATAAACTCGTTGTTAACTTGTACCTACTCAATATTAAATTCAGATCCAATTCTTGGGGCACGTGATATCTGGTGCTGGGATTGCTGTTGATCCTGCAAAGATCGAAGCTATCCAGAACTGGGAATCACCCCGCAACGCCTCAGAAATTCGTAGCTTTCTGGGATTAGCTGGATATTACCGCCGATTCATCAAAGACTTCTCCAAGATCGTTGTTCCGCTTACAAAGCTTACACGTAAGAACGCGACCTTCTTTTGGAAAGAAGAACAACAAATAGCTTTTGACAAACTGAAGAATCTGCTAAGTGAAGCACCAATTTTAGCCCTGCCTGAAGGGAACGAGGACTTTGTTGTCTATACTGATGCATCAGGCATGGGATTGGGTACTGTTCTGATGCAAAGAGGAAATTTCATAGCATACGCTTCTAGACAACTCAAACCACATGAGAAGGATTACTCTACTCATGATCTGGAGCTAACTGCTGTGACTTTCGCTCTCAAATTATGGAGACACTACTTGTACGGAACCAAATGTCAGCTCTACACCGACCACAAGAGTTTGAAGTACATATTCAGTCAGAAGGACTTGAATATGAGGCAAAGAAGGTCAATGGAACTGATCAAAGATTACGACTGTGAAATTCTCTATCATCCAGGGAAGGCCAATGTAGTGGCCGATGCCCTAAGCCGAAAAGCGTATTGCAAGGCATACTGCTATGCCTTGACTTCCACGATACTGACTTCAACAATTATAGACGATGTAAGGGCTGCTCAGTTGCAGGCCTTAAAGGAGGAGAATGTAAAGGACGAGAACATCAGAGTTCAACTGCCATTAATGCAAGATGATGGAACTGGACTGAAGGGTGTTTACGGCAGAGTTTGGGTTCCTAAGTTCGGGAACATGCGAGAAGTAATTCTTGCAGAAGCTCATCTATCTAAGTTCTCAATTCACCCTGGAAGCACGAAAATGTACAACGACTTGAAGGTCGACTTCTGGTGGCCAGGGTTGAAAAGAGATGTTGGTCAATACGTGGAAAAGTGCAGAACTTGTCGTCTAGTCAAAGTAGAACACCAACAACCCTATGGTAGTATGCAACCTCTTCCTATCCCAGAATGGAAGTGGGACCATATTACCATGGATTTCGTAACCAAGCTACCTAAGACACGTCGTCAACATGATGCCATTTGGGTCATCGTTGACCGTTTGACAAAATCTGCACACTTCATTCCCATCCGAGAAACATATTCACTGGACCGTCTTGCCCAGATCTACGTTAACGAAATCGTCATTAAGCATGGTATGCCTAAGTCTATTGTCTCTGACCGAGATAGTAGATTCACTTCCAACTTCTGGGCTGCTCTGCAAAACGGTCTTGGTACTCGTATCGCAATGAGTACTGCTTATAGATCTCAATCTGATGGGCAGAGTGAAAGAACAATCCTAACTCTAGAAGACATGCTCAGAGCGTGTGTCATGGATTTGGGTGGTAACTGGGACGATCACCTCCCATTGGTTGAATTCTCCTACAACAATAGTTACCATTCCACTATCAAGATGGCACCGTTCGAGTTCATGTATGGTAGAAAGTGTAGGACTCCAACCTGCTGGAGGGAAACAGGAGAAACTCCAATAGCTGGTCCTGCCTTACTGCAAGAAACCAACGAAAAGATTCAACTCATTAGACAGTACATGAAAACGGCACAAGATCGGCAAAAGAACTACCACGATCGCCGTCACAAAGCAATAGAGTTTCAAAAGGACGATTGGGTATACTTGAAGGTGTCCCCAATGAAAGGTGTTACAAGATTCGTAAAGCGAGGAAAGCTATCGCCTCGGTTCATAGGACCCTTCAAAATACTAGAAAGAGTTGGGAACCGTCCAATCATTTGGACTTGCCGGAAGAGTTATCAGGTGTTCACCCGGTATTTCATGTGGGCTACTTAAGAAAGAGTCTGGTGCCCGAGAGGGAACCATGGACTGACCATTCAGACATAAAGATTGACGAACGGCTAAGGTTCGTTAATGAGCCCGAGTGCATTTTGGAAACAAAGGTCAAGAAACTCCACAATAAAGAGATCAGGATGGTGCTGGTCAAGTGGAAGCATCATCGGGGAGCTATTCATACTTGGGAATCGGAGGAAGACATGAAGAACAAGTACCCAAGTTTGTTTAGCGCAGCATGACTTCGCGGACGAAGTATAGGCGTGGTGGAGCCCATGCTGTAACATCCCAAATTTTAATTAATTGTAATTTACAATTTTAAGAACTTAATTGTTGTACTTTTGGATGATCATATTAAGTTAAGCAAATTTTTAATCATATTATCAGTTAAATAAGAAAATACGAAGTTGAGGGGTATAATGTGCAAATGGGGCAAAATTGAAAATAAAAGAGAGAAAACCCTTTCATTTCCACAAACTCACTCTCTCACTACTCTCTCTCTCTCTAAACCGATTTCTCTCTCTCTCTCTCTCTCTCGGCTTCAAATCAAGAACACAAGAATCAACAATTTCAAGTGTTCAAAAGTTGGATTCAAGTAGCAAATAAGGAACTATAGGCATTGCAACAAACGATTTAAGGTAACATTAATCCAAATTTACGATTCTTGATGTTTTTGGTTCGGTTTTGAAGTGAACCGATTTCTAAGATTATTGTTTCAAATGTCAATGCATGTTGGAGTTGATTGTTGTAAAGTTAAAATCGAGCATATATGTTGTAGTATACCAAATTTCAGAATCAGATTCAACGTCTAAGTGTGATTTCAAGATATGTGTGTGTTTTAGTGTGTGTGTTCATCGAGACTCATAAGAAAAATGGACATAAATGGGTTATTTTGGTACATAAGTATGATGATGTAAGTTAAATGATAGCATATAAGTTCATATTTACAATGTTAGATTCAAAACATGCAAAAATGGTCCAAACATAATTTCTGGAAAATATTGGAAAAATATGCTAAGTATGAACCCGGTTCGGACGATGATCCATCCGAATTCGGATCATCATCCTAGTTCGGACCTACAGTGTTTCGGACCAAATACAATCCGGATCCCAACCTAATTCGGACCGCATACCCATTTCGGACCAATGCCAATTTCGGACCCATAGTAATTTCGGATTACCCAATTCGGACCAAGAACCCAATTTCGGACCAGAGACCCAAGTTCGGACCATTTGTATTTCGGACCATCCGAATTCGGATGTGGTCCGAAATCAGACCCATTTACACTAAATTTTCAGAATTTAAGATTTAAGCAATTACTGACACAAATTCACTATTACACTTACATTACAGATCATTGTGGTCTTGTCTAACACACATTGATTCAGAGACGAATTTGCACTATACCAATCACTGTGAGTAACAGATTGTCATTCTAACATTTATTGTTTTTGCATTCATGTTTATATATTCAATGGCATGTTCACATTGTTCATATACATCATTTGGAACTCGTACATGATTTGTTGTTTATGATGCACACTCGTACTTGACATGTAACACACATGTAGCCTGCGTTCATTTGAAAGTGCATCTATTTACATCATGCTTGCACTGCATGATCACTACTTCACAATCTGATGCGACCTGGACTGGGGCTGACAGCAGGCCACTGTCAGGGACTGATCATCCCACTCGTTATCCCGTCAGGTTCGGCACATCCCCGATCAGCATTTGAACTGCCAACCCCATGCTAGCACTGCATGGTTTACACATACATTGAGGCTTTCACTGCCTGTTTTCACATACATGGGGCTTACACTGCCCATGGTTAAGCATTGCTTGTAAAGAAATATTTGTTGTTTGCATAATCTGTTATCTCACTAAGCAAGTTAGCTTACCGTTGACTCACCATGTTTACAGGCAAAGGCAAAAGTGTAGCAGGACCTTCTACTTAAGCAATTTACTACAATATCCCGGAGACTATAGAAGCTATTGGTGCTTGAATGTAATAGCTTTGGGGCTAGGATTACATGACTTTTAATCAATTATGATGTTGTAATAGTTAGACTTAATCACTGTAGACATGTACTTTCATTGCTTTAGCGTGGATTTTCTTAACTCTGATTTAAGTACTCAATTTCAATTGTTATGATATTCATTGGGTTGTTTGTTGATCCTGGTGATTCCAATTATAATATCAAAGCAAGAGGGTGTCACATCATCTGAGACTGTTAATGAAAAGGTTGGAAAGAACACCTGGATACCTCATGTCATAACTAAATATTCTTCACAAAATCCACCAGTGAATCTCACTAAGTATAAAAAGACACAAACAGTGTTTAGTTATGTTAATGCACAAGGACAACCCAAAACCAACTTGGTTTGGGTTTACTCCACTACTAACTAAGCTTTTATTTGTGCAGGGCACCCACAGGACCCAACATAAAACAAGATGGCATATGGATAGTGGATGCTCTAGACACATGATAGGCAATTCTGAATGCTTGTAAAATTTCAAAAGCTTTGAAGGAGGATTTGTTGCATTTGGTGGAAATTCCAAAGGAGGTAAGGTAACAGGTAAGGGTACTGTCAAAGCAGGCAATATGATTTTCAATGATGTTTTGTATGTTGAACAGCTGAATTATAATTTTCTAAGTGTGTCTCAAATTTGTGATAAACAAAATATTGTTTTATTCACAGACTCTGAGTGTATTGTCCTTTCAAAAGATTTTAAAATCCCTGAAAATCTAGTTTTACTTAGAACACCAAGGAAGGACAATGTCTACTGTTTAGACACAGCTCTTTTATCAAAATCAAATACTTTGAGCTGTTTGATATCCAAAGCATCATCTAATGAGTCTGCTCTTTGGCATAGAAGGATGTGTCACATGAACTTCGAATCTATGAATGTTTTAGTCAAAAAGAATTTGGTAAGAGGTTTACCACAAAAGGAGTTCATCTGTGATGATCATTGTGTAGCATGTCTTAAAGGCAAGCAACACAAAACTTCTCATAAGGCCAAAGAAGTAAATTCAATCTCATCTGCTCTTCATCTTATTCATATGGATCTCTTTGGTCCAACATCTGTGTTGAGTTTGAATAAAAGAGCTTACTGTTTAGCCATTGTTGATGATTTCACCATATTTACATGGGTCTACTTTCTTAGGACTAAGGATGAAACTGCTGAGCTAGTTAAATCCTTTATCCTTAAGATAGAAAACCAATCAAACTTAAGCGTTAAGGTGATCAGGTCAGACAATGGAACTGAGTTTAAAAATCATATCCTAAACAGTTTTTTGTGAGTCTAAAGGTATTGCAAGGCAATATAGTGCACCAAGAACACCACAACAAAATGGTGTAGCTGAAAGAAAGAATAGAACTTTAATAGAGGCTGCTAGAACCATGCTAGCTGATTCCAAACTGCCAATGACCTTTTGGGCAGAGGCAGTCAATACAGCTTGTTATGTGCTAAATAGGGTTCAAGTTGTTCAATCACAATGGAAAACTCCATATGAGTTATTCCATTATAGAGTTCCCTTAGTAGCCTTTCTAAAGTCTTTTGGTTGTTCATGCACTATTCTTCACACTAAAACTCACTTAGGAAAGTTTGAAAGTAAGGCTGAAGAAGGTTTCTTTGTAGGATACTCTACTCAAAGCAAAGCCTATAGGGTATATAACAGTGTGTCTAAAACCATTGAAGAAAGTGCCAATGTTGAGTTTAATGAAAACACTGCTAATGTCAAAGGCACTGGTCCTGATTAGTTGTTTGATTTAAATTCACTAACAAATTCTCTGAGCTTTGTTGATTATACTGAAGGAACTGATGAAGACAGTGTTGAAGCTGCCAGCACAAATTCTCATGCTGGTCACACAAACATTCAAGCTGTTGGCACAAAGTTTTAAACTGTTGAAGATTCTGATAAATGGGATGAGTATAATGTACTACCACTTCTATCTTGTGACCCACCAGGGGTACTGGATGCTCAACATGATACAAATCTAGAGTATGAAGTGCCAATTCCAAGTCCTGAGGTAACAGCTCCATCCAATAGGGAAACTGTCCCATCTTCTGGTCAAGCTGTTCCTGAAGCAGAATCATCAAGTGGTCCTGAAGGAGATTATACAAATCTAGGAACATCATTTCAGACAGAAAGAGAACCCACACTCAGGGTTCACAAGTATCATCTTCTCAACCAGATAATGGGAGACCCACGCACACCTGTGCAGACAAGGACAATGGTTCACAAGGAGTCCACTGATGTTGAATCAGCAGTTCCTGAATTCAGTCTAGCTGCCTATGAACATGCATGCTCTATGTCACAATTGGAACCTAAGAAGGCATCTGAGGCTCTGAAAGATCCATCTTGGATTGAGGCAATGTAAGAAAACTTTTGCAATTCAAGATTCAGAATGTATGGACTCTAGTTGACTTACCTAGAGGAAAGAGAGCAATTGGTACAAGATGGGTTTTCAGAAACAACAAGGATGAAAGAGGGGTATTAATCAAGAACAAAGAAAGATTTGTAGCATAGGGATACACTCAAGAAGAAGGAATAGATTAAGATGATGTCTTTGCCCCAGTAGCAAGGATAGAAGCCATCAGACTGTTCCTAGCTTATGCTAGCTTCAAAGGATTCAAAGTGTACCAAATGGATGTGAAATCTGCATTCCTGTATGGTACAATCGAAGAAGAGGTTTATGTATGTCAACCCCCTGGATTTGAGGACTATAAGTATCCAGACAGAGTCTACAAACTAGACAAAGCCCTCTATGGACTCCATCAAGCACCAAGAGCATGGTATGACACTTTGTCATCATACCTTCTACAAAATGGATTCAAGAGAGGTACTCTGGACAAGACATTGTTCACAAAGTCCATCAAGTCAAAGATCCTGCTTGTTCAGATCTATGTTGACGATATCATTTTTGGGTCCACAAATGACATTCTGTGCAAGGAGTTTGAGACATTGATGCATAAAAAGTTTCAAATGAGTTCAATGGGAGAACTCACCTTCTTTCTAGGATTGCAGGTCAAGCAGAAGCCCACAGGACTTTTTATAAGTCAATCAAAGTATGTTAATGACATCCTGGAAAACTTTGGCCACAAAGATACCAAAGTGGCTAGTACTCCAATGGACACCCACAAGCAGCTTGATGCAGACAAAGATGGAGTGGATGTGGACATTCACCTATATAGATCCTTGATAGGTTCACTAATGTATCTCACATCTTCTAGACCTTATATAATGTTTGTTGTTTGTGTTTGTGCCAGGTTTCAATGTGCTCCAAAGGACTCACATCTGTTTGCTGTTAAGAGAATTTTTAGATACCTCAAAGGCCAACCACAGTTGGGCCTATGGTATCCTAAAGACTCTCCTCTTGAACTAACAGCCTATTCTGACAATGACTATGGAGGCTGCAACATTGACAGAAAATCTACAACTGGTGGATGTCAATATCTAGGAGCAAGACTGGTGGATGTCAAAAAGCAAACAACTGTTTCCACCTCCTCTAATGAAGCAGAATATGTAGCAGCTGACAGCTGCTGTTCCCAAGTGATGTGGATTCAGAATCAACTAAGAGACTATGGTATGAACTTTCTATCTACTCCTATTTACATTGACAATTCAAGTGCAATAAGCATTGTACAAAATCCAGTGAAATTTCATAAAACCAAGCACATAGACATTAGATTTCATTTTATAAGAGATTGTAATGAGAAGAAATTAATCCAAGTTACCAAAATTCATACAGATGATCAGTTAGCTGATCTATTTACAAAACCATTTGATGTAGGAAGATTCACCTTCCTAGTATCAAATATTGGTATGGTTAATATGGATTAATTTGTTTTTCATCATTTTCTCTTATTTTCTGAAGTACATATTTATTTCATGTGCTTGATTAAGGGGGAGACACTGTTTCATAAGAATATGCTTAATTTTCAACTAACAGCTTGAGTCTTTTCTCAAGCTGCTAGTGCATTTTACTCGAACTGTTAGTTGTTTTCACTTGATCTGTCAAAGTGTGCAGGGTAATTCTGTAATTTATTAAAAGTGTGTGCGCGGGATTCGATATCTTCGAAATGTCCAAACCTTTAAAGGTCTCAATTTCGTTCAAGTGCAACCACCAGTTGCAAAAATATCTTCCACGATCTTTTCTTTCTCTCTCCGAGCGATTCACACACAAATCTTTCAAACCCTAAATCACCGACTTGATCGTCAATGGAGTTTGTCAAAGAACATAACTGTCTCCCTTATTCTCTCAAACATACTGATCTTCACCTGTTCCATGACATGATGGACTTTCTTCGAAGTTCCCACATTCATTATGCTCTCACCATTAATCCCACCATCTATGTCGCCCATATAGAGCAATTCTGGAAATCTGCCACGGTAAATACCTCCAATGGAGTCACTTCCTTTGCATCCATAATCGATGGCAATCCCATTACCATCACTGAGGAGACCATCCGCCAACATCTGCATCTTCAAGATGCCACAGGTATAACCGATCTTTCCCTTACTGCCTTACATGAATGACTTTTTGCAATAGGGTATAGGGGCCCTACTGATTCTTTTACTTTCTTTAAAGCATATTTTGCCCCTAAATGGAAATATCTTGTGCATATCATTCAGCAATGTATCAGTCCCAAAAGAACTGGTTGGTCTGAGTTTTCTTTAAATATTGCCACTGCCCTAGTGTGTTTATCAACAGGCCAACAGTTCAATTTTTCAAACATGATTTTTCAGGGGATGTTAAGGCATCATGCCCTTTATGTACCCACAGTTTTTGGCAGAAATAATTACAAAATCTTGCAATAATTTTAGAATTCATAAAAGGGTACATGTTTCTCATAGGCACTCTTTACCATCAATTAAAAGACTTTTGAAACCAAGTGCCAATTTTCTTAATGTGGATGTCTCATTGCCTTCTGCAATGCTGGACATCAATCGAAGAAACAGAGGAGAGGGTCCTGAGCAGGCTCAGCCATCCATCACTGCTTCACCCCCAGGACCCCAACCCACTCCTCATGATACAAACATTCTCTCTACTCCTTCTATTACACATACATCCTCACCCCCCACACTCCTAAAATACAAAAGACAAAGGGTCTTAGGAGCTCCTTCCTCCTCAGCCCAAGCATCAGTGCCAAATATCCCTGTGCAGGAGGACACTTCTGCACACAATATCTAAAGGGAACCCACTGAGGTCACTCCCACCCTTAATTTGGAAGTGGACATTCCATCAGAGGATGTCCATATGGGGTTTGTGGCTAACACTACTGATGTCTCTACACAAGAGGCACAGGCCAGTGTCACCATCTCTAAGACCACACCCATGGCAACAGATGGTGTGCAAGCACCTTCTGGAAGTCCCTAGTACCAAGAACAAAGGGGCCCAGATGTTTCTACCTCTGGAATTCCTGCCAGTGATAGATCTCAAATACCACTATCATTTGATGATCTTGAGGCTAGTAAGCAACTCATGGTATTGACGGATCCACAGTTGAAACCTGTCGTAACCATATTGGAACATTATAAGTCCCTTATTGCTACACAGGGGGCACAAATCACAGCTCTGCAACAGACCATAGCAGCTCAACATCAACGGCTGGATTATTTTCATCAAGGGTTCAACCTATGTGGAAATAAGATTATTCAACTTGAAAAGATGGTTCGAACCCTGATTGCAAAGGTTGTAGATCCACCTGGCCAAACCAATGCATCCAAAAAGAGGGAGAATCAGGAGATCCCAACTTCAGTCCAAACAGCTTCAACCTCCCCTCCAACAGTCCCAGTCTCTAGGCTAACAGTTCCAACAGCTACTCAAGCTGTTAGCATAGAAACTCAAGCTACTCCTATCAGAATAACTGGAGTTGTCATGAGAGAAAGCTCTCAGGCTCCTGTCACAACAGTCCAATCCACAACATCAGCTTCCAGAGATAAGGGTAAAGGCATTCTCATTGAATCTTCAAAGATTAAATTCTCCTCTAAAGAAGCCCAGGTTGCTCATGATGCTGAATTAGCAAGGAAATTAGCAGAGGAACAGAATGAACTCTTAGACTAGCAAACTCATGCTCAAATGAAAGATGATGAAACCTTAGGTGACTATCTAAGAGGGTTTGTGGTCAAGCAGAATCAGAAGAAAAGGAAAATGGCAACAGGGCATTCAAAGGCAGAACACAGAAAATTTTTGATAAACTTCTCTGCATCAGTTGGAATACCAAGAATAATGGCTCAGTCATGGCCAACAGAAAAGATACAGGCCTTACATGACAAGGAGATGGAAAAACAAGAAGCAGCCAAAGTCTCCCAACAAGTCCAAAGCCAACAAGAACCTCCTCAAGCTGGTGTCAGTGATCCTCCTCCTCAAACAAAGGTTGATCAGGTCAAAAGAATATTATTTGAACAACAGCTTCAAAAGGCTCTAGAAATTGAAAAGGCCCTGGATCAGTATGACTTCTCCAAACCGCCTATTACATACTGGTATGCCAAATCAATGGATAACATTGATTTGAACTATCATTTTGTAATCAGAAGAGAAGCTGGTCCAGAAGAAGAATATAAGAGCCTAGTTCAGATGGCACAAAGGTTGACCAGAGATGATCTGACAAAAATGCATCACATTGGATCTGTTAGTCATTCAAGGTCTACAAGAGTGGAAATGAAAGCTGCCAAGGAGATGAAGATTGTACAGATTGATATATATGCCAAATCAATGACATATAGACTCAAATTTGCAAACGGATCCAGCAGGTTCTACAATTTTGAGTTCTTTAATCTGCCAAAGGCTTGGCTACTCCAAATAAGCTCAATGAAAATTCACTGTGATAAAGAGGAGTTGAAAAGAGATTTCATAAAGGCAATGAATCAGAAACTTTCACAATTGTAAGTTTTTGGATGCCTTAGTTTATAGATAACAGTTTTACTTTGTTTTATTTCCTTATTTTGTATACTTAAAGTCTTGTGTAAAGAGTTTAACTTAGGGGGAAATTGTTGGGAAATATTCTAAGTATGTCAAGCTGTTAGTTAGATTTCTCAGACTGTTAGTAGATTTTCTGTGTAATTACAAAGTTCAAGCTGTTAGTTGAGTAAGTTAGAGCTGCTAGTTCAAAAGTTCAAGCTGCCAGTTCAAAAGTTCAAGCTGCTCAACAGATGAACTTCAAGCTGCTCAACAGTTTAACAAACAGAAAGTGCTGAAATTTATGAAGAGATTTATATTTGAAGATTCAAGAATATCTGCTACCAGAGAAATAAGAGTTTCTCAAGGAAACAAATTAGAAGGCTTTATATATAGATAGAATAGGTTTTTCTATTGTTAGTTTTGCACGTACAAGTTTTAATTCAATTGTAATTGCTTTCTGATTAAGTTTCTCAAGCCTCTAAGGTTGTAAAACCCTAAGAACAGTTTGTGTTCTTCGTCTAATCAAACAGATTAGAGGTGATTGTAATCAGTGAGTTGGCAATACAAAAGATTTGATTTTTTTTATTATAATTATGTGTTATTTGTTCTGAAAGTTTTTCTTAAAAACAATTAAGTGTTAATCCGCAAACTTCTTAATTGGACTTTGATTCAATACAAGGTTATTGGTTTTATACTTTGATTTATTCAAACCAGTTAATCTTAGGTAGCGATTTTGATCCTGAAAGTAGTTAACTCTGAATCATTCTCTGCTGGAGATCTATCTTCTGTCGTTGTAGGCTCAGAAGTTGATGGAAAGCTTGTCTGTGGAAATCCTTGACCGTCGTCATTCAGATTTAATGACGATAAGTCATGTTCGATTGTACCTGCATTTCCATCCAAAGGAATGTTAAATGATTCAAACAGTTTGTCATAATCAAAAATCCATTCCGGACCAGTTTGGGGTTCATGTGTATAACTTGTTACATCAATGTTATACACAATCTCTACCGTACCATTTGATTTGCTAAAAACCCTTTTATTTGGTGAGTTAGGCACATAACCTAGGAAATAACCTTCGTCAGCCTTTTCATTAACGTACTGTACCCGAAACGGTTTGAAGCCAGTTAAATTTGGTGGCCTTTTATTCAAAACTTCATAATAGGTTTTGTTCAATGATTTGACAGTAAGGACCCGATTTAAAACATGACAAGCGGTATTCACTGCCTCCCCCCAAAACATGGTAGGAAGCTTTGTATCCGAGAGCATGGTCCTTGTTGTCTCAATCAAAGTCCTGTTTTTCCGTTCTGCCACCCCATTTTGTTGTGGTTCATATGGTGCACTAAATTGATGCACTATGCCTTTTGATAGGCAATATACACCAACTACTGTGTTTTTGAATTTTGTCCCATTATCACTCCTGATACGTTTTACCCGCGTCCCATAGGAGTTTTCGACTTGGTCTAAGAACCCAATCAACTTTGCAGTTGTCTCGTCCTTCGTACCTAAAAATAAAACCCATGAAAATCGTGAGTAATCATCAGTGATAACTAAACAGTACCAACTACCACCTATACTCCTTTTTTTGATTGGTCCAAACAGGTCCATATGCAACAAATCGAAAGTGGCAGCTATAGAGTTCTGAGTCTTGGACTTGTGTGCCTTCTTGTGTTGTTTTCCTTTCTTGCACGGTATACACTTGTCTTTAAACTGAAAACTCTTCATCGAACACTTTGCACCAGTCCATTTTTAGTGATCTAATTCATTTTTCTCAGGTGCAAGTGTGACATGCGTCTGTGCCATAGAACTAATTCGGTCTCTGAAGCTTTAGATAAAAGACATATTGGTCCCATCAAAGAATCCGGTTTATTCATGTCTAGCATGTACAAATCATTCTTCCTTGGTGCCCTCATCAGTATCCACTCTTCAGGTACTTTAAATCCCGGTTTTAGCACTAACGCCTCAGTATCAGTGAAAATCACTGAGTTCTTCTTATCACAGATTTGAGATACACTAATGAGATTGTGATCAAGTTTATCAACGTGGTAAACTTGATCAAGTTTGATAGTCCCATTAGTGACCACTCCAGTACCGGTGATATTTCCTCCTTTGTTACCAGCGAATGATACGAATCCCCTGTTCCCTCCCTTGAAGTCTATGAGAAGACTTCTTTCCCCAGTCATGTGCCTAGAGCAACCACTATCGATGAACCACTTGTTGCTTAGACCTGTAGTTATCTCCTGCACATGAAAGAAAAGAGGTTAGTTATCACGGGGAAGCCAAGCCATGACTGACTTGGTAATACCATTCTCATCCACATACGTGAACTCCTTCAAATACCAATCTCTCCTTTCAGGTGACTTGGGTGTTTGATTGAGAACCTGTGGTGGTGCAGTGTGATTTAAATTCACTCTCGGCCTTTGTGTAGGCATTTGTTGTGGAGCCCTCGAATAGTTTCTGTTATACGGCATTTCGGATTGATATCCCTGGGCTCTACCTGGTGTCTGATGTCTTACAGGAGTGTGTGACCTAACCGGAGTGTAAGCTCTTCTAGGTGCAGTACTCCTATAATTTTGTTGAGGTCCTGACCTAGATTGATTAGGGCCTCTATTCGGTGAATTAGTCCTAACCACTTCATTTGGTCTACCTTGCACAAGTTTCTCGGTGTTTTCAGAACGACTTGTGCTTGCGACACTTGGAGAGGGTTTATGTTGTTCCGGCTTTCCAATTTTAGGCATAGATTCTACCTTCCTATGTGGACAACTAGAAGCAACATGTCCCTTTTCATGACATCTAAAACAAGACATTTTATCAATAGACTTCTTATGCGTGCCCTTTGACTTAGGTATCTCACTAGTGTCATGTTCTTTCGTCTCAACTATAGTGACTGTTTCCTCTTTCTGATTATTAAAGTCAGGTTTGGCTTCTCCTACAATCTTATCACTAGAATATGGCACAAATTTGACTTTTCTTAATCTTGGCATTGTTATTAGTCACCTTAGTTTCTTTATCCTTAACAGATTCAGACACAGGTTCAGATGCTACCTCTGATTCAACTGATTTATCAGTTTTATCCTGAGGCTGAGACACATAGTTATCATTAAAAGGTGGAGGACTCTCGTTGTACCCTAAACCTACAGGTTTCTTAGACTGACGTTGTGCATCTAAGATCTTTCCTAGGTTCAGTGAAGAGTTCCTAAACTTTTCTAATTTACTATTCACCTCTGCAACCTTAACCTTTGCTTCAGCTAGCTCTACCTCTTTAATCTTAAGCTCTTTGGTTAACGCCTCAACATGTTCATACATTAGTTCTATTCTGACACACTGCGCACTTAGCTTGTGTTTTAGAACAATGACATCTTGAGCATCTGTCTTAAGCTTATCCCTAAGATCTTCTTTTATATCTAAGAGGCTAGCATTGTCTGATTTTAAGGATTCAATTTGAGCAGTTATATTACTATGTGTTTGTAGCACTAAATTTAATCTATTATTAGAAGTAGCACAGAAAGCACATAAATCGCAGAATGTAGAAAAGTTCAGAAGTACCTTTGCGTGATCTGTTTCCACGTTTGCCATTTGTGCAGCAAACTCTAGAATTGTCTGACTGTCTGACTTTTCCACTAACACAGGACTTGAATCATTCTGGTGTATGTCCTCTGCTTCTTCCTCTGCTCCGACACTTCCAGTCTCCGTTACTTCAACCATGAATGCTCTAGCGTTAGACTCTGGATGTGTACTCCAGTCGTATGTTCCATCAAGCTGTCTATCAGATGTGACATTTGTTAACAGACCAGCTATGTTTGCCTTACTACCCAAACTACCCGTCTGATATCTCCCCTGAGATTGATTCTGGTAGTTCTCAACTTTAGGTCTTTCACACTCTCTAGCAAAATGTCCTAACCCTTGGCAGTTGTAGCACTTAACTTTGGATTTGTCAAATCCAATCTTATTGTTGCTGACATTTAGATTTCTGCCCGTCCTCTTTATGAATCTCTTGACTCGCTGAGTCACCATGGCCAGTTGCCATTGAAGATCCATCTCCTCTAAATCATCAGGATCTACCTGATCATAGTCTTCATCCCATAGGGCAGGATCGTTGATTTTCCCTTGAACGCAATTGTTGTATGCTGCGACAAATGAAGCTAAAAGATTCAGATGATCTTCAGCAGATTTTGCGCTCATTGGCATCCTTGAGTATCCTTGAGATGTAGATGCAGACTGAGTTGGCGTTTCTTCCGGTCTGGAGTACCCTAAGAAAGCCCGGCTCCCTGAGTCATCTACTTCTACTGGAGTCGAAGTTTCGCCCATAAAGAATGTTGTAGCTGTGTTTAGTTCACTTGCAACTGAAGGTTTGGACTTCCCAAAATACATGTCCGGATCCTGTACTTGGTCATATTCCCTTTCCTTCTTTAGCAACTGAAAGTTATACGCCCTCAGCGTTCCAATGACTCCTTCTAGAGTTAGAGTCTCATATTTGTCCTCATCATGCTTTATCAGCGCTACATACATCTCCCATTTTGCTAGTAAAGCATCTAGAATCTTCTCAATTTTCTCTAATTCACGATACTCGACATCGTGATTGTCTAACTCAGTCAACAAGTGATAGAACCTGGTAATGGTCTCATCCAGCTTTTCGTTCTTCAGCGCCTTAAAGATTGCGAACTGCTGCTTGAGCATTTCCGTTCTACCTTTCCTAACCCTCGGATTTCCCTCACACCTTTTCTCGAGTGCATCCCACAACTCTTTCGTTGTTCGTTGATTTCTAAAAGTGTGCAGGCTCTCCTGACGTAATGCCATTCGAATAATCGAGAATGCTCGGTTCTCGGCCTCATATAATTTCTTAATATCATCCTTCATCATTTGATATGACAAGACTCGTTGACGTTCTTCAACTTCTGTTGTTGGTGGAATGTATCCCTTGTCGATACAAATCCACATTCTCATATCATTGAATCGAGCAAAGTCGACGAACCTATCCTTCCACCAATAATAATCTTCTAACTTCATTAGTTTGGGTGGAGAATTTGCCTTTCCGACTTCATGGTCCATTTCAATAAACATTTGTAAACTTGTCATTGTTTCAAAAATTTTTGAATTAGAACTTAATTAATTTAATTTGAAATTAATTTAAATTAGCCCTTTCGAACTTTTGTAAGTTTGAATTTGGCTAATTTTAAATTTGTTTGAAATTAAATTCGAAATTAAGTTTGAACTCAACCAAATTCGAAATGATGACAAATTCGAAGTTCTGGTTAAATTCGAATATAGGGAAATTCAAAAATAAGCAAATTCGAATCAAACCCTAAAATAAATTCGAAACAGGAGCGTATTTTCTGACAAATTCGAATTTCGAATAAACCCTAATACCCCCTTGATGTTCGAGCGCCGCAAGTTCAAAAAACGACCAAAAGTTCGATTTTTTTCAATTTTTCAGTTTAAACAAAAGTTTTTAGGATTAAAAACGATGATTTCGACTAAAATAATGAACTAATATGAACTTTTTCCCGTTATCTTGCTTGAATAACTCGAAAAAATAACCCAAAAACGTGATTTGACCGTCCAAAAACGTCAAGAAACCACAGATGTTGCTTGTGAACACGAAGAACACCACGAACACCCTAATGGCTCTGATACCACTTGTAAGGTCGCCTGGCTACGGATCCTATCTTGACGCGACATCTGCCAAAGAGTGCGGAATCCTCGTTAGCGGCTTGACGGATAGACCACGCACACGAAACACGGAGACACACACTGTGTAGACGAACAACGGAACGTCCCGACACGTGATTCTCTCCAAGAACAAAACTCTCTGCTATCGTCACACAGGATGTACTAACATATAAAGGTTCAAAAAAATATCTCTCGAAATCAAGGGCACCCGAATGTATAAACCCTTAAAAAACTTTTTTTTATTTTTTTTTATCATAACCATGTTTAAATTAATGTTATACGCATGATATATGAATATCACATACATTCACACTTTATGTGTCCTTAAAATATGTGAATGTTCAATACATATTTATGTGAATGGTCATCCAAGTGAATGATCATTCACACCATTTATATGATCTTTTTTTACCATTGATAAGATGAGTTATATGTCAAAAATAGCAACAACTTTTTATAGTTTTACCGTTTATAGTCACATTATTAATTTTTTATCATTAATAACAACAACTTTTGTATTTTTTACCGATTATAGCAATTGTTAACCTGGAAACCTGCTATAGCATGTTACCATTAGTTAATAGCAAAAACTTTTATCTTTTCACCAATAATAGCAACAACGTTTTATCTTTTTACCGATAATAACTTTTTATCAATAACATCGACATTTAAAATTAAAACACTTTTAATCTTTAACTAATTATTATTTTGAAAAAACTAAAATTTATGAAAATCGAAACACATTCAAATAAGTTTATAATCCATTTTTTGTTCAAATTTTGTTAGAGAGAAATTAAATACAATGTATGCCTATAAAAGACATAACAAATATGTATGTTATAAATATCAAAAAATCAAAATTATTTTGATGTGTCATAATTTCATGCATAGCCGGGCTTTTAGGAGTATAATAGTGGCGATCATTCAAGTTAACATGAAAACGTGAAACTCAATCTATTTTTGTATACGATGTCATATAAATATAATGCATTATGCTACATTGTATTACTTTTTGAGTACTTAATCACAATAATATTTGCATTTTATATTTATTTGATAAATAAATGTATAATATTATAAATAATTATGATCTAATTATGGATAATTAGTCTTTTTACTTATTTAGTATATAAAAGTATATCCATTTACATAATGGATAAATATATATGATTTAAGTATCTAATTAAGGGATAGAATTTTGATTTAAATGCATTGTTGTAGAAATCACTAGGCGGTAGTAACCCGACCAACTAGGGACTATGGAGTAGTTAGCTTAGGCGGGAAGTAGTCAGATTAAAATAATTTATAGGTAAAATTTTGAATTATACATACAACATATTTATAAATACTCAAACATGAATATAATTAATCATAGCAACCAAAAATATGTTTTATAACATAGCCATAATTGTTAAAAACTTCAATTAGACATATTAGATTATGTGTTATTCCTATATTTTTAGATACAATTTTGTGTTATCAACGATAACACCGAAAACATCTCATTTGAATTGTTTTTGCTCATATTGTTGGAATAAAAGATACATTTATATTCTATTAATGATATAATCTTGTTTTTTTGGTTTATTTTTAATTCTATTACGTTGAGGTTTTACTTAAAATTGATAATACGTGTAAATAAACCAAACAATGACATTGGATCATTGCATGACAATATAACATATTAAAATATTCTTCCTCTCTTAACGTTAATAATAAAACTTATTTGCTCTCTCTCATTGTCGCCCATTGCATTTGTTCTATATCTAACAAAATTTGGACACAAATATAAATTATAAACTTATTTGAACGTGTTTTGATTTTCATAAATTTAGTTTTTTCAATAATAATAAGATAAAGATTGTCATGCACAAAACGGCCTCAGTCAAACATGCTCTAAATCTGAGGGGGAGATTTTTCAATCAAACCTGTTGATGCACTTAAAGGTATAATTTAAGGCCCATTTATGCCTTATTGAAACCTGAAATGTGATTTGCAATATCAGCCCAAAGCTGTTTACCATGTTGCATTCGTTGCAACAAAGGCAGTTTGTCCAAGTTGTTCTGTCTGCTGAACAGGCTGGACATAAACTGTCTACGCTGCTCTGTTCTGTTGAGCAGCTTTGACAATTTACAAGTGTTCTGTTCTTTGTGAACAGAACCTGTTCTTTGTGAACAGGTTAAACACTTTATGGAATATGTTTCCAAGTCCTCATGTATTGTTTCTGGGTACAAGATCAGTTAACAAGTCGAAGACAAAGTGGAAAACAGAACTGCACAGCCTGCCTACGCTGTTCTGTTACATGAAGACAAACAGATATCTGAAAAGGGTGACAGACCTTTTCTTATATCAAAATGGCATTAACAAAATAAGAAAGATGCAAAGTTGACATTCCTCTTTTGGTTAAAGCCTTATGCAACAGTGACAAAAAGGAAAAGACAAAGATTCTGCCATATGAAGACAAATATGTTTTATCAGAACGTGCAGAAAGGTGTCTTGTCTTTTGGGAAAGACTTTCCACTATCTCATCTGTCCAATGAAGAAGCTTCACTGAGATTCTCCTTTTGAGTATAAAAGGAAGCTTCTAAGGATTATGAGATATCAAGAGTGTGAAATCAGAACGTGCATTAAAGGGTGTTATTCCATGCATGCAAGTCTGCTTATATAAAATAGTAGAGTGTGTCTAAGCTATTTTTGCTTAAGCTGTCCATCTGAGTTTTGTAAAAACAGTGAGTGCATCTAAGTGAGTGTAGTCATTGTATCTAGTCTGAGTGTGTCTTAGATTAGCTGAACAACTATTGAATCTGTCATCTCAGCTTGAACCTTTCCGCTTTCAAGCTTATTTGTAATTAACACTTGTTAATAATATACACAAACATTGAGAAAAGATTGTTAAGTTTTTAAATAGCTGTATTCCCCCCCCCCCCCCTCCTACAGCTTAGAACTATAAACTTGGGAAACCTTTTGGGACCTACAACTGGTATCAGAGTAAATAGAGTGTGTGTCAACTCTAGATCTCTCATTCTCCCTACTTTCCCATGGACAACAATGCTGCAAATTCCTCCTCCTACTATGACAATGGGTCAATGGCCAAACCCCCCAAGTTCAATCATCAGAACTTCTCTGGTTGGAAGTGCAGAATGATGCTCTACTTAGAGAATCTGGATGTACAACTACCAGAGATAATAATTGGAAGTCCATATGTGCCAACCTCTGTTACTACCATAACTCCTGTTGTTGAAAGAGCTGCCCCTGAAATCAGAACCTTTGATAAGGCCAAAACTCAATGGTCTGATGAAGACAAAACACAGGTTGCTCTGGATGCAAAAGCCAGGAATAACCTGGTTATCTCTCTGCCTGATGAGGTATTCAAACAGGTTGAGAAGATGAAGACTGCAAAGGAGATATGGGATACTTTGTGTACCGTCTATGATGGACCCACAATCACACTGGACAACAGGATTAACAATCTTGTTAGACAGTATGAACTTTTCTTTGCAAAACCAAAGGAGACACTCACAGAAACCTACACCAGGTTTACTGCTCTTGTTAATGATCTCAAAGTTGTTGGGATCACAAAGGACAGCCTGACTCTGGTGAACAAGTTCTTGGACATATTGCCTGAAGAGTGGAACTACTTTTCTACCATCTTTAGAAATTCAGGTACCATCAAAGGTATGGATCTTGTAAACTTATATAGATCCTTACTAAATGATGAGCAGTCAAGGCAGCAGAAGAGAAATGCCTTGGAAATGTCCAAGAGAGGTGCCTTAGTGGCCAGCGTGAGACAACTTGTTGGGCAGGTATGTGATGTGTTCACACAACCTGATCAACAGGCAGATGATGAAAGAGAGGAAATGTCTGATGAGGAAGACAGCGCATATCATGCTGAACTTGATGATGAGCAAATGATTGCAATGCTTGTCAAAAGGTTCAACAAGAAGAGGTTTGGAAGAAATATGCTGCATGGGAACTCAAATGCTGTCAAATAGAAGGCATTTGATAAATCTAAGGCTGAGTGCTTCAAATGTGGCAAAACTGGACATATAGCTGCTGACTGTGTGTCTAAAGCTGTTGGAAAGTCTTCCAAACCATACAAGACTAACAGGGACGATGGCTATAAGGTTAAGTACCTTATGGCCATGGCTAAGCTGAAAAAGTTGGAAAACTCAGTGGATTCCAACAAGAAAAAGGGACTGATGGCAGAGACATGTGACAGGGAGGAGTCTGATTCATCCTCAGATGAAGAAGACAACAACTGTCTGATTGCCAACACTGACGTCCCATCAACTAGCAACTTCAAACAGGACTTGGCTGAAGCTGAAGCCTTCAGCAACTTAGAGAACTGGAACCCTACAATGACGTACAAGGTACAAAATTGTATGGCTTACAGTTCTGATGAAAAAGTAAAAATGTTTGAATATATGCTGGTTGATTTAAAAGCTGCTGTTGAGAAGCATAATGTTTTACTATCTGAAATATCTAAGCTTAAAACTGATCTTGAAATAAAATCTAGTAAACTGGACAGTTTCCATAAGTTGGAAACTGAGCTTGATGAATTAAAACACATCAACTCTATTTTACTAGAAGAAAAGAGAGAAACAGATGTAAAACATGCGAAGCTTCAAAAGATAGTTGACTCTTGGTGCCAATCTGCACAAAAAGTCAGCCATTGCATCAGTCAGCAGATCCCTGCACAAATCCAAGCCTATCTTGGAAGGGATCTTGACAAAGCAGCTTCTATTGTTGAGATTAATAATCTGAAAGATGACTTATCCACTCTTGGTGAGCTTCCCAGTACTTTCATCCAGAAGGTTAATGGAAAGCTGGTCTCAACAAACAGGTTTGCCAGGCGTCAAAATACTGACAGCTTGTGTGAAAAAGGCCCAAAGGCTGATGATGGAATGTGTTCTCCATCAAATCAGCCTGCTAAGTGCTCTGCGGATTCACACAAGCAAAAGAAAGGAAAACATGCTCAAACTGCAGCATTGGACACTAAACCTGTTGACAAAACAGGCTCTGGATCCAAAGCTGATGGTAAAAGACATGTTAATCCTTTTGATGCTAAACATTTCGAAAATAAGTTTTCAAAAGGTAAGCAGCCTACTTTCAATAAGGGTAAGTCTCATGTTCAAAGCAAATCTGCTGTGATTTCAAATAAGTTTTCAAATCATAGTGGAAAACTGGTTATAGATGAAAATAAGTCTTTCAAAACCAGAAACAGTGATTATGTTGATAGGAAGCGTCAATCACATCTCAGTAAGGGCAAAGGCAAAGCCATTGCTCAGCCTGAGAAATCTGGGAATAAGTTTCCTAAACCTGTGGAAGGTCAAAAACCAATCAAGCTTCCTGTTTTTGACATCTGTCCTCCCAAAAAGAGTAAAGAAGAAACAGGAAAAGCTGTTGCTATTGTGCCTTCCACCCAAGGTGTTGATTCATCGAAAAATAGTAATAAGTTTGCTAAGCCTGCTGATAAAATCAACAGAAATAATTCAGAATGTGTTTCTGAAAGCTCTTCTTCCAAAAAGGCTAAAAAGAGAAAATGCTTTAAATGTGGAAAGAAGACACATGGCCAAAGACTGTCCTGAAACTGAGGACATGAGGCCTATTGACTCTGCTAGTTCCATCATTGCTAAAACAAGCAGTGTTGGAAGTAACTTAGTCAATGAGAGTGGTATCCAAACTGATACCATTCAAATAGGAAATATTAATGTGGATATTACTAGCCCATCAACAAATGTTGATGAAGTAGGAGAACTCATCACAATGATGAGTTCCCCTAAAAGTAACTAATGTTTTCCTATGACACTCTGCAGGACAAACAACCATCCCAGGTTTGGTACTTGGACAGTGGCTGCTCAGGACACATGACAGGTTGCAAGGACCTGCTGAGTGATCTCATGTCTAAAAAAGGGCCAAAAGTCACCTTTGGTGACAACATACAGGGATCCACTGAGGGATATGGAACTCTTAAAGCTGGTGTTGCAGTGTTCAAATGGGTGGCCTATGTGGTTGGTCTAAAACATAACCTTGTTAGCATAAGTCAACTGTGTGATGCTGGCTGCAAGGTTAACTTTGATGAGCATCTGGGTTACATATTGGATCCCCAAGGCAAAGTTGTGCTGTGTGCTCAACGAAAGAAATGTGTATATGTTGTGGACATGAAGTCTGCTGATCCCACAACTGAAACCTACTATCTCACAAGAACCAATGCAGACCTGAACTGGTTATGGCACAAAAGACTGTCACACCTGAACTTCAAGAATATCAACAAACTCTGTAAGAAAGAGTTGGTAACAGGTTTTCCTTCTATGACCTTTGTTAAGGATAAACTCTGCACAGCTTGTGAGAAAGGAAAGCAGAGAAAATCATCTTTTAAATCCAAGCATAATTTTTCTATTGATACTCCTCTCTTCTTAATCCACATGGACTTGTTTGGACCAGTCAGTGTCCCAAGTCTAGGAGGAAGAAGATACACTCTAGTAATGGTTGATGAGTTCTCCAGGTTTCCATGGGTGATCTTTCTGAAGAACAAAGGAGAGGCTGCTAGAGAAATCATTGGATTTATCAAAAAGATGGAAATGCTGAACTCTGCTCAAGTGAAGCAGCTTAAAAGTGATCATGCTACTGAATTCAGAAACAGTACCCTTGAGGACTTCTGTGACGAAAGAGGGATCACACAGAACTTTTCAGCAGTAAGAACTCCACAACAAAATGGAGTTGCTGAAAGGAGAAACAGAACCCTCATTGAAGCTGCTAGAACCATGCTGTGTGCATCTGGTTTACCTTCATCATTCTGGGCTGAAGCTGTTAACACTGCCTGCTTCACCCAAAACAGATCCTTAGTTGTGAAAAGGTTCAATAAGACTCCCTATGAGCTGCTCAAAGGGAGGAGGCCAAATATTAGCTACTTCCATGTGTTTAGATGTCACTGCTTCATTCTGAATCAAAGGGACCAACTGGCAAAGTTTGAACCCAAAGCTTATGAAGGTGTGTTTGTTGGATATTCTGCTATCTCCAAAGCCTACAGAGTATACAACAACAAAAGAAACATGATAGATAAATCTATCAATGTCACCTTTGAAGAGTCCAGGAGTGCCTCCACCAAAGCTGTTCCTGAATCAGTTTCAGGAGAATTCAACTTTGATGATCTCATGCATTCAAACAATGAAGAGGACTCAAAAGCTTCCACTACACCCAGACTGGAACCTGCTAACCATGATGGGCATGATGATGATTGTGTTGATACACCCTCTGTGAATAAGTGTACTAACTTAATTACAACTTCATGTCCTGAACCAATCAATGCTGATTTTCCTGGATCCTCTGCTAATATGTTCAACAATGGAGAGTCATGCTCAACAAGTGAACATGCTCAAGATATCAGTGTGTTTGAAAATCTTGAGAGCTGTTCAATAGGACCTGTTGAAGATGCAAACAACTCAGGAGAATCCTCATTGAGGAATGATCCTAAGTGGATCAGGTGTCACCCCAATGATCAAATAATTGGTGACATCCACAAAGGGGTACAAACAAGATGGGACAGCTTAGGGAACTTTTGTATGTTCTCTAGCTTTGTGTCCCTAATGGAGCCAAAGAAAGTGGATGAAGCACTTAAAGATGCCAATTGGATCACTGCCATAAAAGAAGAACTCAATCAGTTTGAGAGAAACAAGGTATGGAAACTGGTCCCTGCTCCTAAAGGTAAAACTATAATTGGCACCAAATGGGTTTACAGGAACAAGATGGATGAGCAAGGTCATGTCATTAGAAATAAGCTAAGACTAGTTGCTCAGGGCTACAAACAGGAGGAAGGAATTGACTACGATGAAACATTTGCTTCTGTGGCCAGGCTAGAGGCAATTCGTTTGTTTCTAGCCTACGCTTCTCATAAGAGCATGAAGGTATTTCAAATGGATGTGAAGAGTGCATTTTTGAATGGGAAGCTGCAAGATGAAGTTTATGTCAAGCACCCTCCAGGTTTTGAAAATGAACATCATCCAGGTTTTGTCTATAAGTTGGACAAAGCCCTCAATGGTCTAAAATAAGCCCCTAGAGCCTGGTATGACACTCTTACTGATTTCCTTATGAGCAATGGGTACTCCAGAGGTAAATTGGATACCACACTGTTCATAAAGAAGGTGAAGTCTGATATTATGCTTGTTTAAATATATGTGGATGACATAATATTTGGTTCTACTAATGAGCAGTTATGCAAGAATTTTTCATTACTCATGAAATCCAAATATGAAATGAGTATGATGGGAGAACTTACTTTCTTTTTAGGATTACAAGTTAAACAAATCTCCAATGGAATTTTCATAAATCAAAGAAAGTATACTTTAGATCTACTGAAAACGTTTAAATTTGATCAAAGTTCTCCTATTAAAACCTCAATGGCAACCAATGTAAAATTGGATGCAGATGCCAGTGGTAATGTTGTTTCAGTAACAGCTTACAGAGGCATGATTGGGAGCTTGTTGTATTTAATTGCTAGTAGACTAGATATTATGTTTACTACTTGTTTATGTGCTAGGTTTCAAGCTGATCCAAAAGAATCACATCTAGCTGCTATGAAAAAATCTTCAGATACCTTAAGGGTACACCAGATTTGGGGCTTTGGTATCCCAAAGACTCAAGCCTTGAACTAACAGGTTATTCAGATTCTGATTTTGCAGGCTGCAAGCTAGATAGGAAAAGCACAACAGGTGGATGTCAACTCCTTGGTGGTAAGTTGATAAATTGGTGAAGCAAGAAGCAGAACTCAGTTTCTACTTCTACTGCTGAAGCTGAGTACATTGCTGCTGGAAGCTGCTGTGGGCAGATTCTGTGGATGCAGCATCAGCTTGAAGACTACGGACTTGTATATAGGAAAACCCCTATTCTGTGTGATAATACAAGTGCCATAGTTATCTCCAACAATCCAGTGTTTCACTCCAGAACAAAGCATATAGAGGTCAGAGATCACTTCATCAGGGATCACATTCAGAAAGGTAATGTGGAGGTAAGTTTTATTTCCACAGATGAACAGCTTGCAGACATTTTCACCAAACCTCTTGATGAAAACAGATTTAACTATCTGGTAAGCAAGCTGGACATGTTAAACAAAAGTGACTAAGTGTCCAAAATGTTCTAAGACATTATATGTCTCACACTGCTCAAGTTTCGCAGAACAGCTTTGACAGAACAGGCTATGCATGTTCTATACTTAGCCGTTTTCTGCAAAACTTGAACAGCTTGAGCGTATACCAGGTTTGACAATAACAGTTTATATGTCAAGCCTGATCTGATGATCAAACCTCCACCCTGCTCACTCTTTCAATCTGTCATACAAGACATTGTCTTGTAACCTGATCAGCTATTGAACACAACCTGTTGTTACATAGCTGAACAGATTGAAGGAACAGCCTGAAGACTGAACAGTTTGTGATGACCCTGCTCATCACAGATTTGACCATCAGCTTAGACCATCAGTTTTAATTACCTTTCTTCACGATTAAGTTACTTAATTTTTGTTTTTATTTAACTTAATTACTGCGGATAATGTGTGTTTACGTGTGTTAGTGAATAAAAAGGGCTCAAGTGGTCTGACAAACGGTCTGACATGGACAACCGTTCCATTTTCCGTTAACGACCATTTCAAATCAACCACCCAAGTGTTTCTCTCTCATACCCACTCACATTCAAATCCTATAAATACCCCCTACTATTTCATCTTCGTCTTCCTCACTACTTCCATAACCTCCTAAGAACCCAAAACCTTCGACTAAGTGTCCAGTGCTTCTACTACTCTCACTACTTCCCAAATGGCTCACCGTAACAACCCCTTTCTACCATTATTTGTTGGTGCTGATGTTCAAAAACATGCATCAGTCACCACAACACCACAATGTTAACCCTGAAACCTTCCAACTACCTTGCAAACCTAACCATCCCCAAAAACTATGTGGGGAAAGGCTATGATGAAATGGTGGAGTTTCTGAAAGTTCACCCATTGAACTATCCCATGACTGCCTCTCCTGGTGTCCTATACCAGGAGATGGTATATGAGTTCTGGTACACCTGTGCCTACAACCCAGATACCAAAGTCATCAAGGGCACCATACTCAATGGGACTCAGACCATTGTGATCACCACTCGTCTGATCAGGGAAGCTCTTCGTCTCCCTGTGGCTGAAACATATGATCAGCCTCAGGACGAAGATGAACAGATGAAGAATCTGCTGCACTTCTGTGGTGTAGCAGAACCAAAGGACGAAGATGAACAGATGAAGAATCTGCTACAGCCGCTGCTGAGGGACCCTTTGACCCCTCCAAGCTAGGCCACATTACTTTTGCCCAGGCTATGGAGTTTCTCTCAAATGTTCCTCTTCCCTCTCCATCACATCCTCATACACCAGCCTCCTCATCTTCCTCTCCATCAACCCAATCTAAACAGTCCACCCATACACCTCCATCTCCTAAAGACCTGCCTTTGAAGGATCAGCTTTCCCTGCTGACCAACAAAGTTGGTTCTTTAGAAACCTCTATGTCCTCTCTACCCTCTCTTATTTCAGACTCTGTATCTGAACAGCTTAAGGCATTCTTTGATCTGTTCAAGGATTCCTTCCCTGCCACTCCCCAAACTGATAATTCTCCACAGCTGCTTGCACTCACTGCACAGCTGCAAAATGTATCCACATCCCTCTCCTCCATTCTTTCACTACAACAGGACTCTGTGTCCTCAATGACAGCTATTTCTCAACAGCTGTCATCTCTCCTAACTTCTTGCAATTCTACACTTCCTGCCACTCTGGCCAGCTTGAACACACTCATTGGCTCCCTATCCAATTCTGTGTCATCAAACCTTGCTGATGTGCAAGATTCTCTAGAACAACATCTTGCACAGCTTCAAAGTTTGTTGTTCACCGCTTCTGATAGGGAAAATATTGTTAAGCTGACCTCCCTTGCTGATACCCAATCCTCTTCTCTTCAAACCTGCCTTTCGCAGCTTGCAGAGGTGAAGGACAACCTGGCTTTCTTAGTGAATAGCCTTGTTGGCCCCAAGCCTGCTGCCAAAACTGCTGGCAAGCCTGCTGACTTTGTGTCTTCAGGCAGACCAGGTGTTGAAGGTGCTGGTCCATCTCCTTCAAAGGGGGAGAAGTCATCTGCCTCGAAGACTAAGTCTAAGGGGGAGAAAACTTGTTCTCCTATGGAGAAATCAGTGCCTGCAATACTCACTGGTCAACCAGCAGGAGCATCTGCAACAGGTATAATGGAGGGTGCTTCCCAAACTGCTCAGCCTACTCAGGCTGAATCTCCAAACCCTGCTTAGTCTAAGGGGGAGGAATTCAATCCTGAGGACAGGCCAAGCAGCAGAAGGAGGCATCTGATTCTAGAAGAAGAAGAGGAGAAGGAGGAGGAAACTCCTGAAGCTGCTGTCACTATAGCAGCTAAAGGAAAAGAAAAAGCAACAGTTGATCCCCAACAGCAGAAAGCAGCAGAGATTAAATTTCACAAAGCCGGGGCCAAAGAAATGGCTCTTCCTATGCACCAATATTTTGAGTTTAGAGAAGAACAGCTTCAAGCCCTGGAAGCTCTAAGGAAAGAAGAAGAATCTGCCAAAGCTGCTAAGTCTCTTGCACTTCAAGAGGCAAAGAAAATCAAAATGACCTCTCTTGAAGTGCAAAAGAAATTAATGGAAGCTGCTAAGGGATCAGCAGGAGAGAAGGAAGCAGAAAAAGAAAAAGGTGCTCTGGTCTCAGTGACCAAAACTCCAGTGCCTTCTGCAAGAGCTCAGTTCCACTTTGACAACCTGGCAACAAGAATATTTCAGGATGTTGCTGATAGAAGGCTTGCCAAGGAAGCAATTGTCAAAGCTGTGCCCATATCAAGAAAAGGCAGTCAGTGGAAGTTGAAAATAACCAGAATGGGTGCAACAGGCCCAGAACTAGAAACATATGACTACACTGATGTTGCACAGATGGGGTACAAAGAATGGATTGAGCTGGCAGTTGCTCTGAGCGAGTCTAAGTCAGAAACTGCTAAGACTGTCAGAGCATATGTCAAGAAGCTGGTGGAGAGAGTGAAGAATCTTGGCCTGATCTCCAAAGAAGTTAGTGAAGGTGTCTATGTGACACATCCAAAAATAAAGGCCAGGAGGACAAGGAAAGACACTGAGCTGGAAGAACTCCTTATGATGATTGAACAAGGAGACTATGCTGTGGAGATCAAAGGAGTTAACCACAGCCTGCCAAAAGGAGTGGAGTTTGAAGAAGGCAAAGTAATTGAAGAACCTGAGTTGGGGGCATTTTTTGTAGATCCCTTAACCCAGAAAAAGTGTTTTCAGAGAGCTTCAGACCTACACAAAGTTGGTCTTAAGCAGCTTGCAGCCTTCAGAATTGCCAACTCCTTCAGACAGTCCAGCAAATGGAGAGCGGCCATCTGGGATGATCTGAGAGGTTTTTATGACAGAGGTGAGCTTCAAGATCCAAACTTCATGTTTCTCAGAGTTGAAATTCAAGATCAACAGTCCAAAACTTTTTGTACATTAGTTGTACTTTATTACATGTGTTGTAACTTTACTTATTTACATTAGTTGTAATATACATTAGTACATTAGTTGTACTCTTGTAAAAACATGTGTTATTTTATGTAATCAAGAATCAGTATATATATAAACTGATCTTTTACTTTACTTTAATGTTGTAACTTTATTTCAACAAATGTACTGTAAAAATATATAGTGATCTTTGATAAAATCAGCTTAGTCTGGCTATTGCAAATAGGGGGAGATTGTTAGGCACAAAAAGGCCTCAGTCAAACCTGTTCTGCATCTGAGGGGGGGATTATTAATCAAACCTCTTGATGCATTTGAAGGTTGAATTTAAGGCCTGTTATATGCCTTATTGAAACCTGAAAATGATTTGCAATATCAGCCTGAAGCTGCTCTATGTGTTGCATATGTTGCAACAAAGGCAGTTTTGCCCAAGCTGTTCAGTCTGCTGAACAGGCTGGACATAAACTGTCTACGCTGCTCTACACTGGTGAGCAGCCTGGGCAGTTTACAAGTGTTCTGTTCTTTGTGAACAGACCTGTTCTTTGTGAACAGGCTAAACACTTTATGGAATATGTTTCCAAGTCCTCATGTATTGTTTTTGACTAGAAGATCAGTTTACAAAGTCGAAGACAAAGTGGAAAACAGAACTGCTCAGCCTGCCCAAGCTGTTCTGTTACATGAAGACAAAAGGATATTTGAATAAGGGTGACATACCTTTTTCTTATATCAAAATAGGCCTTGACAAAGGAAGAAAGACGCAAAGTTGACATTCCTTATTTGGTTAAAGCCAATGCAACAGTAGACAAAGTGAAAAGACAAAAGTTCTGCCCACATGAAGACAAGTCTGCTTTTTCAGAATGTGCAGAAAAGTTTATGTTGTCTTTTCAACAAGACCTTCCCTTTTTCCTTTCGTCCAATGAAGAAGCTTCACTTAGATCCTCTTAGTGAGTATAAAAAGAAACTTCCAAGGATTGAAAGATAAAGCCAAAAAGCTAAGTGTTGAAGCCAAGAGTGTACGTGCATTCAAGTGTAGCTTTTATGCATGCAAGTCTGCTTGGATAAAACAGTGTTTTGTGTCTAAGCTGTTCTTATCCAAGCTGTTCCTCTAAGTCTTGTAAACACAGTGAGTGATTCTTAGTGAGTGTATTCATTGTAACTAGTTTAAGTCTGTCTTAGACTAGTTAAACATACTGTTGTATCTGTCATCTCAGCTTGAACCTTTCCGCATTCAAGCTCGTCTGTAATTAACATTTGTTGATAATACATACAAACATTGAGAAAATTGTGTGCAGTATTTAAATTGCTGTATACACCCCCCCTCTACAGCTTAAGCTATATACTTGGGAAACCTTTCGGGACCTACAACTGCTATCAGAGCAGTTTAGAGTGTGTGTCATTCTAGATCTCTCATTCTCCCAAAGTTTCCATGGACAACAGTGCTGCAAGTTCCTCATACTATGACAATGGCTCAATGGGCAAACCTCCAAAGTTCAATCATCAGAACTTTTCTGGTTGGAAGTGCAGAATGATGCTCTACTTAGAGAATCTGGATGTGCAACTACCAGAGATTGTAATGGAGGGTCCCTATGTGCCAACCTCTGTTACAACTATAACTCCTGCTGTTGAAGGAGCTGCTCCTGAAATCAGAACATTTGAGAAAGCAAAAGCTCAATGGTCTGATGAAGACAAAAGACTTGTGGCTCTTGATGCAAAGGCCAGAAATAACCTGGTCATCTCTCTGCCTGATGATGTGTTCAAACAGGTTGAGAAGATGAAGACTGCAAAGGAGATGTGGGATACTTTGTGTACCGTCTATGATGGACCCACAATCACACTTGACAACAGGATTAATAATCTTGTTAGACAGTATGAACTCTTCTTTGCAAAACCAAAGGAGACTTTCACTGAAACCTACACCAGGTTTACTACTCTTGTAAATGATCTCAAAGCTGTTGGGATCACCAAGGACAGCCTGACTTTGGTAAACAAATTCTAAGACGTCCTGCATGAAGAATGGAATTATTTTTCTACAATCTTAAGGAATTCAGGTACCATCAGAAGTATGGATCTTGTTAATCTGTATGGATCCTTACTGAATGATGAGCAGTCAAGGCAACCGAAGAGAAATGCCTTGGAAATATCTAAGAAAGGTGTAGCCTTTGTGGCCAGTGTGAAACAACCTGTAAATCAAGTGAGTGATGTGTTCACTCAACCTGATCAACAGGCTGATGATAAGGAGGAAATGTCTGATGAGGAAGACAATGCAAATATTGCTGAACTGGATGATGAGCAAATGATAGCCATGCTTGTCAAAAGGTTCAACAAGAAAAGGTTTGGAACAAATATGCTGCAGGGAAGCTCAAATGTTGTTAAAAAGAAGGCATTTGATAAGACCAAAGCTGAGTGCTTCAAATGTGGCAAACCTGGCCATATAGCTGCTGAGTGTGTGTCAAAAGCTGTTGGTCAGTCATCCAAACCACAAAAGACAAACAGGGATGATGGCTATAGGGTTAAGTACCTTATGGCTATGGCTAAGCTGAGGAAGTTGGAAAACTCAGTGGTTTCCAACCGGCAAAAGGGACTTATGGCAGAGACTTGTGACTGGGAGGAGTCTGATTCATCATCTGATGAAGAAGACAATCACTGTCTGATGGCCAACACTGATATCCCATCAACAAGCAACTTCAAACAGGATCTGGCTGAAGCTGAAGCTTTTAGCAGCTTGGAGAGCTGGAACCTACAATGATGTATAAGGTACAAAATTTTATGCATTACAGTTCTGAAGAAAAAGTTAAAATGTTTGAATATATGCTTGTTGATCTGAAAGCTGCTGTTGAGAAGCATACTGTTTTATTATCTGACATCTCTAAGCTTAAAACTGATCTTGAAACAAAATCCAGTAAATTAGACAGTTTCCATAAGTTGGAAACTGAGATTGATGAATTAAAACACATCAATTCTATTTTACTGGAAGAGAAGAGAGAAACAGATATAAAACATGCTAAGCTTCAAAAGATAGTTGACTCTTGGTGTCAATCAGCACAAAAAGTCAGCCACTGCATAAGTCAGCAGATTCCTGCACAAATCCAAGCCTATCTTGGAGGGGATCTTGACACAGTAGCTTCCATTGTTGAGGTTAATAATTTAAAAGAAGACTTGTCCACTCTTGGTGAGCTTCCAAACACTTTTATTCAAAAAGTGAATGGTAAATTAATCTCAACAAACAGGTTTGTCAGGCCTCAAAACACTGACAACTCGTGTGAACCTAGCTCAAAAGCTGTTGATGAAGTAAGTTTTCCATCAACTAAGCTTGCTAAGTGCTCTGCTGATTCACACAAGCAAAAGAAAGGAAAGCATGTTCAAACTGCAGCTGTAGACACCAAACTTGTTGACAAAACAGGCTTTGGGTCTAAAGCTGATGTAAAAAGGCATACTAATCCTTTTAATGCTGAACATTTTGAAAATAAGTTTTCAAAAGGTAAGCAGTCTGCCTTTGACAAGAGTAAGTCTCATGTTGAAGGCAAACCTGCTGTGATTTCAAATAAGTTTTCTAATCATAGTGGTAAACTGGTTTTAAATGAGAATAAGTCTTTCAAAACCAGAAATAATGATTATGTTGATAGGCAACATCAATCACATCTCAGGAAGAACAAAGGCAAAGCCATTGCTCAGCCTGAGAGATCTGGGAATAAGTTTCCTAAACCTGTGGAAATTTCAAAAGCCAATTAAGCTTCCTATCTTTGACATCTGTCCTCCTAAAAAGAGGAAAGAAGAGACAGGCAAAGCTGTTTTCATTGAACTTTCCACTCAAGCTGTTGATTCATCAAATAGTAATAAGTTTGCTAAATCTACTGGTAAAATCAACAGGAACAACTCAGAATGTGTTTCTGAAAGGTCTTCTTCTAAATATACTAAAAGTAGAAAATGCTGTAAATGTGGAATGAAGACAAATCTGGCCAAAGACTGTCCTGAAATTGAGGACATGAGGCCTACTGGCTCTGATGGTTCCCTCACTGCTAACATAAACAGTGTTGGAAACATCTTAGTCAATGAGAGTGGTATTCAAACTGATACCATTCAAATAGGAAATATTAGTGTTGATATCACAAGTCCATCAACAAATGTTGATGAAGTAGGAGAACTCATCTCTGTGATGAGTTCCCCTAAAAATGACTAATATTCTTCTTGTCACTCTGCAGGAAAAACAACCATCCCAGGTTTGGTACTTGGACAGTGGCTGCTCAGGGCACATGACAGGTTGCAAGGACCTACTGAGTGATCTCAGGCCTGAAAAAGGGCCAAAAGTCACATTTGGTGACAATGTACAGGGATCCACCGAGGGATATGGAACTCTTAAAGCTGGTGCTGCAGTGTTCAAAAGAGAAGCCTATGTGGTTGGGCTAAAACATAATCTTGTTAGCATAAGTCAACTGTGTGATGCTGGCTACAAGGTTAACTTTGATGACCACCTGGGTTACATATTAGATCCCCAAGGCAAAGTTGTGTTGTGTGCTTAACGAAAGAAAGGTGTATATGTTATGGACATGCAATCTGCTGATCCCACAACTGAAACTTGTTTTCTCACAAGAACAAATGCAGACTTAAACTGGTTATGGCACAAAAGGCTGTCACACCTGAACTTCAAGAACATCAACAAACTCTGTAAGAAAGAGTTGGTGACAGGTTTGCCTTCTATGACTTTTGTTAAGGATAAACTCTGCACAGCTTGTGAGAAAGGCAAGCAGAGGAAATCATCATTTAAATCCAAACATAACTTTTCTATTGATACTCCTCTCTTCTTAATCCATATGGACTTGTTTGGACCTGTAAATGTCCCAAGTCTAGAAGGAAGAAGATACACTCTAGTAATGGTTGATGAGTTCTCCAGGTACACATGGGTTATCTTCTGAAGAGCAAAGAGAGGCTGCTAGAGAAATTATTGGATTTGTGAAAAAGATGTAAATGTTGAACTCTGCCCAAGTGAAACAGCTTAGAAGTGATCATGGTACTGAATTCAGAAACAGTACTCTTGAAGACTTCTGTGAAGAGAAAGGAATCACTCAAAACTTTTCAACTGTAAGAACTCCACAACAACATGGAGTTGCTGAAAGAAGAAACAGAACTCTTATTGAAGCTGCTAGAACCATGTTGTGTGCATCTGGTTTACCTTCATCATTCTGGGCTGAAGCTGTTAACACGGCCTGCTTCACCCAAAACAGATCCTTAGTGGTGAAAAGGTTCAACAAGACTCCCTATGAGCTGCTCAAAGGGAGGAAGCCAAATGTCAGTTACTTCCATGTGTTTGGTTGTCCCTGCTTCATTCTGAATCAAAGGGACCAACTGGAAAAGTTTGAGCCAAAAGCAGATGAAGGTGTGTTTGTTGGCTACTCTGCTATCTCTAAAGCCTACAGAGTATACAACAACAAAAGAAAGGTGATAGATGAATCTATCAATGTCACCTTTGAAGAGTCCAAGAATGCTTCCACCAAAGTTGTTCCTGAATCAGTTCCAGGAGAACTAAACTTTGATGATCTTATGCATTCAAACAGTGAAGAAGACTCAAAAGCTTCCACTACATCCAATGTGGAACCTGTTAACCATGATGGGCATGATGATGATTATGTCAATACACCCTGTGTGAATAAGTGTACTGAATTAATTACAACTGCATGTCCTGAACCTATCAATGCTGATTTTCCTGGTTCCTCTGCTGATATGTTCAACAGTGGTCAGTCATGTTCAACAAGTGAACAGGCTCAAGACAACAGTGTGTCTGAAAATCTTGAGAGCTGTTCAACAGGACCTGCTGAAGCTGCTGATAACTCAGAAGAATCCTCATTGAAGAATGATCCTAAGTGGATCAGATGTCACCCCAATGATCAAATAATTGGTGACATCAACATAGGGGTACAAACAAGGTGGGACAGCTTAGGGAACTTCTGTATGTTCTCTAGTTTTGTTTCACTATTGAAGCCAAAGAAGGTGGATGAAGCACTAAAAGATGCCAATTGGATCAGTGCCATGCAAGAAGAACTCAATCAGTTTGAGAGAAACAAGGTATGGAAGTTGGTTCCTGCTCCTAAAGGTAAAACTATAATTGGCACTAAATGGGTTTTCAGGAATAAGATGGATGAGCAAGGTCATGTCATTAGAAATAAGGCAAGACTGGTTGCTCAAGGTTATAGACAGGAGGAAGGAATTGACTATGATGAGACATTTGCTCCTGTGGTCAGGCTAGAATCAATTCGTTTGTATCTAGCCTATGCCGCTCATAAGAGCATTAAGGTATTTCAAATGGATGTAAAGAGTGCATTTTTGAATGGGAAGCTGCAAGAAGGAGTTTATGTCAAGCAGCCTCCAGGTTTTGAAAATGAACAACATCCAGGTTTTGTCTATAAGTTCGACAAAGCTCTCTATGGTCTCAAACAAGCCCCTAGAGCCTGGTATGACACTCTTACTGAATTTCTTATAAGCAATGGGTATTCTAGAGGTAAAGTGGATACCACACTGTTCATAAAGAAAGTGAAATCTGATATTATGTTTGTTCAAATTTATGTGGATGATATAATATTTGGTTCTACCAATGAGTAGTTATGCAAGAATTTTTCGTTACTCATGAAATCCAAATATGAAATGAGTATGATGGGAGAACCTACTTTCTTTTTAGGATTACAAGTTAAACAAACCTCAACTGGAATTTTTATAAATCAAAGAAAGTATACCTTAGATCTCTTGAAAAAGTTTAAATTTGATCAAAGTTCTCCTATTAAAACCCCAATGGAAACCAATGTAAAATTGGATGCTGATGCCAGTGGCAAAGCTGTTTCAGTAACAGCTTACAGAGGTATGATTGGGAGCTTGCTATATTTAACTACTAGTAGACCTGATATTATGTTTGCCACCTGTTTGTGTGCTAGGTTCCAAGCTGACCCAAAGGAATCTCATCTAGCTGCTGTTAAAAGAATCTTCAGATACCTGAAGGGCACATCAGGTTTGGGTCTTTGGTATCCCAAAGACTCAAGTCTAGAACTAACAAGTTATTCAGATTCTGATTTTGCAGGCTGCCGGCTAGATAGGAAAAGCACAACAGGTGGATGTCAACTCCTTGGTGGTAAGTTGATAAGTTGTTGCAGCAAGAAGCAGAACTCAGTGTCTACTTCTACTGCTGAAGCTGAGTACATTGCTGCTGGAAGCTGCTGTGGGCAGATTCTGTGGATGCAGCATCAGCTTGAAGACTATGGGATTGTGTATAGGAAAATTCCTATTCTGTGTGATAACACAAGTGCCATAGCCATTTCCAACAATCCAGTATTTCATTCAAGAACAAAGCATATTGAGGTCAGACATCACTTCATCATGGATCACATTCAGAAAGGTAATGTGGAGGTAAGTTTTATTTCCACTAATGAACAGCTTGCAGACATTTTCACCTAACCTCTTGATGAAACCAGGTTTAATTACCTTGTCAGCAAGCTGGGCATGTTAAACAAAAGTGACTGAGTGTCCTCAAAGGTCTAAGACTTTGTATGTCTCACAATGCTCAAGTTTCTCAGAACAGCTTAGAACAGAACAGGTTATGCATATTCTGTACTTAGCCATTTTTCTGAAATCCTTGAACAGCTTGAACATACAACAGGCTGAACAAAAACAAGTTTACTCGTCCAGCCTGCTCTGATGGTCCGTTCTTCACTCTGCTCTCCCCTTCACACCGATTTACAAGACATTGTCTTGTAACCTGATCAGCTATTGAACACAACCTGTTCTTACATAGCTGAACAGGTTGAGGGAACAGCTTGAAGAGTGAACAGCTTGTGATGACCCTGCTCATCACAGGTTTGACCAACAGCTTAGACCAACAGTTTTTAACTACCTTTCTTCAACATTAAGTTACTTAATTTTTGTTTTTATTTAACTTAATTACTGCGGATAATGTGGGTTACGTGTGTTAGTGATTAAAAAGGGCTCAAGTGGTCTGACAAACGGTCTGACATGGACAACCGTTCCGTTTTCCATTAACGACTTTTTCAAATCAACCGCCCAAATGTTTCTCTCTCATACCCACTCACATTCAAATCCTATAAATACCCCCTAGTGTTTCATCTTCGTCTTCGTCACTATTTCCAGAAATCCTCAAGAACCCTAAATCGACTAAGTGTCTTCTTCTTCTCTAAACCCAAATCCTTCACAAATGGCTCAAAGAAACAATCCCTTTCTACCAGTATTTGTTGGTGATGATGTACAGAAACACTCATCAGTCACCACAATGCTAACCATCAAACCCACTAACTATATTGCCAACCTCACAATCCCCAAAAACTGTGTGGGGAAAGGTTATGACCAAATGGTGGAGTTTTTGACAGTTCATCCGTTGAACTATGCTATGACTGCCACTCCTGGTGTCCTGTACCAGGAGATGGTGTACGAGTTTTGGTACACTTGTGCCTACAACCCTAACACCAAAGTAATCAAAGGGACTATTCTCAATGGGACTCAGACCATTGAGATCACAGCTGATCTTCTCAGGGAGGTTCTTCATCTACTAACTGCTGACCCCTATGACATGCCTCGGCCTGAAGATGATCAAATGGGCAATCTGCTACGTTTCTGTGGTGTAGCAGAACCCAAAATCGGAGCAACTTTGTTTAGGAAGGACTTGTCTCCGACCTATAGTTTTTTATTTGCCTCTGTGGTAATGTGCTTCGGAAGTAAAGTTGGTTCTTTCGACCAACTAAGCCGTGATTAAGTCCCCATTGTTCTACAGCTGGTGGATGGGACAACAATAGACATGGCCAAATGGATTTTTCTGAATTTGAGGAACCTGGTACAACATGAAAATCGTCCAGCTGCTGTTCGATACCCTAGGTTTCTGAGCCTCATCTTCAGGCATGTTTGTGGTGAGCACTTGTACAACTCTCAGCATTTACTTCATACTGCTGCCTTCCCTGTAATAGGGAATAGAGTTTTCTACACTGTTGTTCTTCCAAATGAGCCTCCTCTGTCAACACCAATGAGGAGGTTGTTAGGATTGGTGGAAGGACCCTCTGATGTGAGGGTGGATCCAGAAGCTGCTCCCAAGAGAAAATCCAAAGCCAGGTCCAAGCTTGTTAAAAGGGCCATGGCAACCACTGAAGCTGGGCCTGTCCACAAGAAGGCCAAAACAGCTCAGTCTGAGTCTGCTTCTTTAGCCTCTGTGGCTGAGGGGGAGCAGGTTCCTCACCCTGGTTCATCTGATGAACCTGAAGCCTTTGTGCCTGGTGCCTCTGTGGCACCTGAGACCATGGAACAGGCCAACCCAACTGTTCCTGACCCAGTTTCACACCCTGTCCAAACAGACCCTATCACCTCTCCACAATCACCCACTTCATCCATCCAATACCAACGCAAATTTCTAGCCAAAAGAAAATCAGCCCAAACAACCAGCTCCTCTTTTCCCTCTCAACAGGGTTCAGTTGTAAGAGAAGCCACCCCTGCTGCCTCTCCTATTTTGGGATAAGGTTCAGCACAATTGGAGCCTGCTTCACTCCAACCTGTGTCTACCCAGAGTCAGCCTAGACCCTCTGGTTCCTCCCAATAGGAACCAGTTGTACAAACGGAGACAGCCACCTCAACTATTCCAGCCTCTCAACAGGCTAAGAATATTGAAAGACAGGAATCCTCTCCACTCCATACTGTGTCCACTCTGTCCCCTCCTCAAACTTCTTTACACCATGAGTCTCCACGAGGTGTCCACACTGCTGGTATAGACCAATCAGCAGATCAGCCTCAAACTTCTGTTCCTTATGATACAGCTGTTCAACACCAGACAGCTGCTGAGGGACCAACAACCCAAGCTGATGAACCTCAGGGAACATACCATCCCTTTGGTGAGGCTGCTCCTTCTATGCAAACTCCATCAGCAGGTTTCACCACTGCTGATGTTGAAATGCATATCCCATCTCCCAATGATGAGGTGCTTTTACACAAAGGCACTGCAGAGGGAACACCCACTGGCCTTCATGAAGGTGTTGCAACACAAGCAGCATCTGAAAGGCCCCCAACATCAACCCCTTCTCCTGATGATGCAGCTACAGCCGCTGCTGAGGGACCCTTTGACCCCTCCAAGTTGGGCCACATTACTTTTGCCCAGGCTATGGAGCTTCTCTTAAATGTTCCTCTTCCCTCTCCATCACATCCTCATACACCAGCCTCCTCATCTTCCTCTCCATCAACCCAATCTAAACAGTCCACCCATACACCTCCATCTCCTAAAGACCTGCCTTTGAAGGATCAGCTTTCCCTGCTGACCAACAAAGTTGGTTCTTTAGAAACCTCTATGTCCTCTCTACCCTCTCTTATTTCAGACTCTGTGTCTGAACAGCTTAAGGAATTCTTTGATCTGTTCAAGGATTCCTTCCCTGCCTCTCCCCATACTGATAATTCTCCACAGCTGCTTGCACTCACTGCACAGCTGCAAAATGTATCCACATCCCTCTCCTCCATTCTTTCACTACAACAGGACTCTGTGTCCTCAATGACAGCTATTTCTCAACAGCTGTCATCTCTCCTAACTTCTTGCAATTCTACACTTCCTGCCACTCTTGCCAGCTTGAACACACTCATTGGCTCCCTATCCAATTCTGTGTCATCAAACCTTGCTGATGTGCAAGATTCTCTAGAACTACAACTTGCACAGCTTCAAAGTTAGCTGTTCACCGCTTCTAATAGGGAAAATATTGTTAAGCTGACCTCCCTTGCTGATACCCAATCCTCTTCTCTTCAAACCTGTCTTTCACAGCTTGCAGAGGTGAAGGACAACCTGGCTTTCTTAGTGAATAGCCTTGTTGGCCCCAAGCCTGCTGCCAAAACTGCTGGCAAGACTGCTGACTTTGTGTCTTCAGGCAGACCAGGTGTTAAAGGTGCTGGTCCATCTCCTTCAAAGGGGGAGAAGTCATCTGCCTCGAAGACTAAGTCTAAGGGGGAGAAAACTTGTTCTCCTAAGGAGAAATCAGTGCCTGCAATACTCACTGGTCAACCAGCAGGAGCATCTGCAACAGGTATAATGGAGGGTGCTTCCCAAACTGCTCAGCCTACTCAGGCTGAATCTCCAAACCCTGCTTAGTCTAAGGGGGAGGAATTCATTCCTGAGGACAGGCCAAGCAGCAGAAGGAGGCATCTGATTCTAGAAGAAGAGGAGGAGGAGGAGGAGGAAACTCCTGAAGCTGCTGTCACTGTAGCAGCTAAAGGAAAAGAAAAAGCAACAGTTGATCCCCAACAGCAGAAAGCAGCAGAGATTAAATTTCATAAAGCCAGGGCCAAAGAAATGGGTCTTCCTATGCACAAATATTTTGAGTTTAGAGAAGAACAGCTTCAAGCCCTGGAAGCTCTAAGGAAAGAAGAAGAATCTGCCAAAGCTGCTAAGTCTCTTGCACTTCAAGAGGAAAAGAAAATCAAAAAAACCTCTCTTGAAGTGCAAAAGAAATTAATGGAAGCTGCTAAGGGATCAGCAGGAGAGAAGGAAGCAGAAAAAGAAAAAGGTGCTCTGGTCTCAGTGACCAAAACTCCAGTGCCTTCTGCAAGAGCACAGTTCCACTTTGACAACCTGGCAAGAAGAAAATTTCAGGATGTTGCTGATAGAAGGCTTGCCAAGGAAGCAATTGTCAAAGTTGTGCCCATATCAAGAAAAGGCAGTCAGTGGAAGTTGAAAATAACCAGAATGGGTGCAACAGGCCCAGAACTAGAAACATATGACTACACTGATGTTGCACAGATGGGGTACAGAGAATGGATTGAGCTGGCACTTGCTCTGAGCGAGTCTAAGTCAGAAACTGCTTAGACTGTCAGAGCATATGTCAAGAAGCTGGTGGAGAGAGTGAAGAATCTTGGCCTGATCTCCAAAGAAGTTAGTGAAGGTGTCTATGTGACACATCCAAAAATAAAGGCCAGGAGGACAAGGAAAGACACTGAGCTGGAAGAACTCCTTATGATGATTGAACAAGGAGACTATGCTGTGGAGATCAAAGGAGTTAACCACAGCCTGCCCAAAGGAGTGGATTTTGAAGAAGTCAAAGTAATTGAAGAACCTGAGTTGGGGGCATTTTTTGTAGATCCCTTAACCTAGAAAAAGTGTTTTCAAAGAGCTTCAGACCTACACAAAGTTGGTCTTAAGCAGCTTGCAGCCTTCAGAATTGCCAACTCCTTCAGACAGTCCGGCAAATGGAGAGCGGCCATCTGGGATGATCTGAGAGGTTTTTATGACAGAGGCGAGCTTCAAGATCCAAACTTCATGTTTCTCAGAGTTGAAATTCAAGATCTAGAAGAAACAAGGGAGGAACTTGAAATAATGTTTGAAGAAGGACTGCCACCTCCAGTACAGTGATGTCCATCTACCAATCAGGGTAGGTGAAGAATGAAAGCTGTCCATCTGTTGGACAGGCTTGCCATTATCAGCTCCCAACATCAACAGTCCAAAACTTTTTGTACATTAGTTGTACTTTATTACATGTGTTGTAACTTTACTTATTTACATTAGTTCTAATATACATTAGTACATTAGTTGTACTCTTGTAAAAACATGTGTTGTTTTATGTAATCAAGAATCAGTATATATATAAACTGATCTTTTACTTTACTTTAATGTTGTAACTTTATTTCAACAAATGTACTGTAAAAATATATAGTGATCTTTGATAAAATCAGCTTAGTATGGCTATTGCAAATAGGGGGAGATTGTTAGGCACAAAAAGGCCTCAGTCAAACCTGTTCTGCATCTGAGGGGGAGATTATTAATCAAACTTGTTGATGCATTTGAAGGTTGAATTTAAGGCCTGTTATATGCCTAATTGAAACCTGAAAATGATTTGCAATATCAGCCTGAAGCTGCTCTATGTGTTGCATATGTTGCAACAAAGGCAGTTTTGCCCAAGCTGTTCAGTCTGCTGAACACTGGTGAGCAGCTTGGGCAGTTTACAAGTGTTCTGTTCTTTGTGAACAGAACCTGTTCTTTGTGAACAGGCTAAACACTTTATTGAATATGTTTCCAAGTCCTCATGTATTGTTTTTGACTAGAAGATCAGTTTACAAAGTCGAAGACAAAGTGGAAAACAGAACTGCTCAGCCTGCCCAAGCTGTTCTGTTACATGAAGACAAAAGGATATTTGAATAAGGGTGACATACTTTTTTCTTATATCAAAATAGGCCTTGACAAAGGAAGAAAGACGCAAAGTTGACATTCCTTATTTGGTTAAAGCCAATGCAACAGTAGACAAAGTGAAAAGACAAAAGTTCTGCCCACATGAAGACAAGTCTGCTTTTTCAGAATGTGCAGAAAAGTTTATGTTGTCTTTTCAACAAGACCTTCTGTAACATTCTCGGATTTATTTTATTGTATTTTGGTTAATTAAGTGGAAAAATATATATTTAAGTTGAAATTTGAGCAATTATTATGTATTTGGGATATTTAGAAAGTTTGTTGCTATTTTAAGAAAGTTGAACTCAGAATCATTGTTATGAAATATTAAGAAATTAAAAGTTATTAATGATAATTTTAAGAGTAAATCAGTATATTATGGAACCGGTTAGGTCGAGGGGTGAAATGTGCAAAAATGATGAAAGTGGAATAAATAAGGCAAAAGACTTCATTTTCATTAATTCACTCTCTCACTACACTCTCTCTCTAGAATTTCCTCTCTACATCTCTCTAAGTTATTTCACAAACCGACCGTCCGATTATCGAGAATTATACGTCAACGGAAAGATCTCGTGGAGTACAACAACAATCTACAAACGGATTTCTGATTTCGTACGAATTGAGGTAAGAATCGACTCTTTTAAGTTTGTAGTTTCGGTTTTGAAGTAAACTAGAATTCGAATCTGTCATTTTATGTAAATTGGAGCTTGTTTTGCTTGAAATATTGCTAGGATGTGATAGTATATGCATAATAGAATCGAATCTAGGCATGATACTTGTCATATTCATGATTTTTGACTTAGAAATGAAGGATTTAAGCTGAAATGATGAACAGACTCGAATATACCAAGAACAGAGTCGAAATGCAAGAACAAACTCGAGTTTTGTACTAGATTCGAGTGTGTACCATTAGATTCGAGGGAGGGGAGTTCGAATCTACCCATAGATTCGAAGCTTGGTTCGAATCTGACCATGGAGTTCGAATCTATCATCATATTTGATGGTGGGTTCGAATCTAACCTATTAAATTCGAGTTTAATGCCTAAAATTGAGAATCCTACTCTCTAAACTCGAGTATTTTGAATGAAACTCATAAACAACACATAAAATGACAAGGGTTACTTAAAGGACAATGTATGAACATGAGATAAGCTCAAAACTTAATTATGGTATGAATTTAGAAATGGACCCTAAATGGGGAAAAATATTGCAAAACTTACGAAACTTGATTTTATGGATTTAAACGGTTATTGATACGAGATATTGTTGTAATTAATATAACAGGTCCCTTGTGGTGTTGTTTAACCCATAGTGGGGTACTTGGTGGATCCGGTTGAAAGCCCGAGGAGAAATAAAATTGGTTAAAAGTTTAAATACGCACCCACTGTGAGTACATATGATTTCACATGTTTATATCTGCTTTATGATTGCTTTTGCTTACTGAGACATGTTGCTTCATTTTTCGTTCGGAATTCTACTAACTTGCGTAGATTTAGATGCACATTCTCATTTGATGCATGTCCGTTCGTTTGTTGTGCATCTACGATGGACCGGTGGGTCGCATCTGTTACTCTGATGTTACTGCTCTATATGACGCTGGAGCTGATCCCTCCAGGTCCGGTAGGCAGTATGTCATCCCCGATGTTATGTCTGTCTCAGTAGTATGTTTTAAAGGCCGAGCTTTGGGCTCGTAAGAGCGACGGCTCATGTGTGGTCGTACTTTGTGTACGTGGAGAGTGCACGACGTGTGTCGTCGGTGCTACTCTTGTGGGCATCATAAGGATTTATAAAATGTGTAAATCTGTGTATTCACTAAGCATTCGCTTACCCCTCAGTTGTCTTCATTTTTATAGGAAAGGGTAAATCAGCTGCCGGACCTTCTAGTTAGGTCATTTGGGAAGATTTGGAAGACTTGGTACTATTTAATCGGTAATTATGTTATGAGACAATGTTGTAATATATTCTGGATGATTGTAATAATTGTAATGGGTGTGTAGACTTAGACTTGGTACCTTATAGCACTGTAGGGTGTTTGACACTATTGCACTACTTTATTTATGTATTTAATGCTTCCGCACTTAATTTAGGTATCAGATCATTATGTTATTGCATGTTGATGATCAATCCTGGGTGTATTGTAATTGGTGGTTGTTGTGGCAAGGGTGTCATACGAGATGGTATCAGAGCAGTTGTTTGAGATTCAAGTGTCCGTGAGGTCTTGATCTCAAACATTAGGTAATGATATGTAGTGGTTTAAGTAATGATCTGAACTAAGATAGGTTATGATTTAGTAATTATAAGAGATTGACTATCATACGCGACAAATGAATGGTGTCTTTAAATTTATGACATGTTGCTAAACAAATTATATGTTTATATTACAGAACATGTCTGGAGGAGGAATGACACCTGAAGAAGCCAGAGAGATGATGCTAGCCTTGATGGCTGAACAGAACAAAATGATTCAGGATCAGTTTCGGGCTCGAGATGAGGCCGATGCTAAGAGAAGAGAAGATAAAAGAAAGAACAAAGAAAAAGAAAGGGAGGGAAATAATGAGGAACAAGATGACAACACTGGGTCGTCTAACAAGCCCAAAGGTTGTCGTTTCAAGGACTTCAAAGGAAATGGGGCCGTGGAGTTTAATGGACTAGGAGATGTTGTTGCCGCACTTGAATGGATAACAGCAACTGAACGAACATTCTGAATCAGCGACTGTGCTGAGAAGGACATGGTTCGTTATGCAACTGCTATGTTCACGAATGATGCAATCATGTGGTGGAACGCAATGGTGAATGCATTGACACAGGAGAAGGTCTCTTTGATGACTTGGGCTGTGTTTACGGATTTATTTACTCAGCAATACTGTCCAGTTGATGAGCGCCGGAGGTTGGAAGCGAAGTTTATGGCGCTGATGCAAGGGACTAAGACTGTGTCCCAATATGCTGTGGAGTTCACGAGGCTGAGTCTGTTCGCGCCTCATCAAGTCGATACTGAGGAAAGGAAAGTGACCAGGTTCGAGGCTGGTCTGGACATTGAGATTAGGAGGGTCATGAGCAACGTCCGTTACCCTACATTTGCTGGTTTACTTGAGGCTGCCAGAAATGTAGAACAAATTCTAATTATGTCGGGATACTCGATTGGGTCTGCTGCTACTTCCACCAACCCAACACAGCCGTCACCGCCGAAGCGCCAACGGGAGGGAGGATAATCGGGATCTTCCCGGTCTTCACAGTACTCACCTCAGCAGTCTTATCGCCGACAGTCTGGTTCATCTGATCGTGGTCGTGCTCGTGCTTATTCAATCAACACCGAGCCGCAATATTGCAATAAGTGTCATCTGGAGCACTTTGGCAAGTGCACTAATGGACGCGCTTGCTTTTGCTGTGGGGAATTGGGTCATTTTCAGAACGATTGCCCAAGGAAGGGAGATGCTTGCCATATGTGTGGTGTATGGGGACACTACAGTAGGAATTGCAGAAAGAACGATCCAGCTGCTACTGCTCCATCTACAACACGATCTTCGGGAGGTTAAAGCGGTGGTTCAGTTAACCGAGGCCGGGGTCAGTCTCAAAGGGCACCTGCTCGTGCTTTTCAGATAACTGCAGAGGAGGCAAGGGAAAATCCGGAGGTCGTTACGGGTACGTTCATAGTTAATTCTATGCCAGCACGAGTTTTATTTGATTCGGGTGCCAATAGATCGTTTGTTTCTACTATGTTTGCACAAAGACTTGCCATGCCACTATCTAGATTATCTGTTGTTCTTGATATAGAAACTGCTAGCAACACTCTAGTAAAAGTAGATCACGTATACCGTAACTGCACGTTAGTGATTGAAGATGTAGTCTTCAATTTGGATCTGATAACGATAGAATTCAGTGAGTTTGATGTCATAGTCGGGATGGACTGGTTGATTGAGAATGAAGCCCATATAGTGTATAAGAGCCGAATGATAAAGATAACTACTCCGGAGGGGCGTGAGATTTGCATCTACGGGGATAGGAGAAGTGGGGATCTGTGCTTACTGACCATTGCAAAAGCTCGAAAGCTTGTTGCAAAGGGGTGTGACGCCTACCTGGCATATGCTATTGATGCCAAGGCTGAAAAGAGAACGTTGGCCGACGTGCCTGTTGTTTCACAGTTTCCGGATGTGTTTCCGGAAGACTTGTCTGGCGTGCCGCCTGAGAGACAAGTAGAATTTAAGATTGACTTGATCCCTGGAGCTGCGCCGGTAGCTCGTTCTCCTTATCGCCTTGCCCCAACCGAAATGAAAGAGATGATGACACAACTTCAGGAATTATTGGACAAGGGCTTCATTCGGCCGAGTTCATCGCCGTGGGGAGCTCCGGTGTTATTTGTTAAGAAGAAAGATGGCACCATGAGGATGTGCATCGATTACCGGGAGCTGAATAAGTTGACGATTAAGAACAAATATCCACTGCCGAGGATAGACGACTTGTTTGATCAATTACATGGGGCGAGTGTATTTTCTAAGATCGACTTAAGATCGGGATATCATCAATTGAAGGTTCGAGAGGAAGATGTACCGAAGACAGCTTTCAGAACTCGGTATGGGCATTACGAGTTTCTGGTCATGCCTTTCGGATTAACTAACGCCCCAGCTGTCTTTATGGACTTGATGAATTGGGTTTGTAGACCGATGTTGGACAAATCGGTGATAGTGTTTATTGATGACATTCTGGTATACTCTAAGTCTGAGGCTGAGCATGCTAAACATTTAAAGGAACTGTTAGAGTTGTTAAGAAAAGAAAGGTTGTATGCCAAGTTCTCAAAGTGTGAGTTTTGGCTGCAACAGATTCAGTTTTTAGGACATGTGATATCTGGAGCTGGGATTTCGGTAGATCCGGCTAAAGTTGAAGCGATAAAGAACTGGGAGCCGCCTCAATCAGCTACCGAAGTTAGAAGTTTTCTTGGACTGGCAGGGTATTATCGGAGATTTATTAAGGATTTCTCGAAAAATGCAGTTCCTCTAACTGCATTAACCAAGAAGAATGCACCGTTTATATGGGAAACTGTGCAACAGGAGGCCTTTGAGGTTCTGAAGAAAGCGTTAAGCGAGGCTCCAATACTTGCCTTACCTGAAGGCAATGATGATTTTGTGGTTTATACCGATGCTTCGAAGTTAGGGTTAGGCGCTGTACTGATGCAGCGTGGGAAGGTAATCGCTTATGCCTCGAGACAGCTTAAGCAACACGAAAGGAACTATTCAACTCATGACTTGGAGTTGACCGCGGTAACGTTTGCATTGAAATTATGGAGGCACTACCTGTACGGTACTAAGTGTCAACTTTACACGGACCATAAGAGCTTGAAGTATATTTTTAGCCAGAAGGAACTTAATATGAGACAACGTAGGTCTATGGAGCTTATTAAAGACTACGATTGTGAGATACTTTATCACCCCGGAAAGGCTAATGTGGTAGCCGATGCCTTGAGCCGGAAAGCTTATGCTAAAGATTTCTGCTATATGATGACGTCTACTATGTTAACGTCCACGATAATTGATGATGTCAAGGCTGCTCAGGAAGAAGCCTTGAAAGATGAAAATATTGGTGCTGAGGATATTAGAGTGCAAGTTAAGAACATGGAAACAAGTGAGTCGGGACTGAAAGGGATATACGGGAGGATATGGGTGCCGAAGTTTGGTGGAATGAGACAAGTAATTATCGAAGAAGCACACCGGTCTAGGTTTTCTGTACATCCCGGGAGCACAAAGATGTACAATGACTTAAAGGCAGACTTTTGGTGGCCGGGATTGAAGAAGGACATAGGGCAATATGTAGAAAGATGCCGAACTTGTCAGTTGGTAAAAGCCGAACATCAGCAACCGTACGGCAGTATGCAACCGCTTCCTATTCCGGAATGGAAGTGGGAGCACGTTACTATGGATTTTGTTACAAAGCTGCCGAAGACTAAGCGACAGCATGATGCAGTTTGGGTAATAGTGGATCGGTTAACTAAGTCAGCTCACTTTATTCCGATTCGTGAAAGTTATTCGCTGGAGAAGTTAGCTCAAATCTATATGGACGAGATCATTTCTAGGCATGGAGTGCCTAAGTCCATAGTGTCGGATCGAGATAGCCGATTTACTTCAAAATTCTGGTCGGCACTACAAGAAGGGTTAGGGACGAGAATAGCAATGAGTACAGCCTATCGTCCGCAAACCGATGGCCAGAGCGAACGAACGATTCTCACGTTGGAGGACATGATGAGATCGTGCGTATTAGATCTAGGTGGCAACTGGGATGATCACCTTCCACTAATAGAGTTTTCATATAACAACAGTTACCATGCAACAATTAAGAAAGCACCGTTTGAGGCTTTATATGGAAGGAGATGTAGGACTCCTACATGTTGGAGAGAAACGGGTGAAACACCGATTGCTGGGCCGGCCTTGCTTCAAGAAACAACTGAGAAAATACAGTTGATCAGGCAGAACATGAAGGCGGCCCAGGACCGACAGAAAAGTTATTATGACAGAAGGCACAAACCGATCAACTTTGAAGTGAACGACTGGGTTTATCTGAAAGTATCACCCATGAGGGGTGTTACTCGTTTTGTGAAGCGGGGCAAGTTGGCTCCGAGATTCGTTGGACCCTTTAGGATTGTTGAAAAAGTTGGAAATCAATCATATCGCCTGGAGTTGCCTGATGAGATGTCAGGCATACATCCAGTATTTCACGTTGGGAACCTACGAAAGTCATTTAACACTGGAAATGAGGATTGGGCAGATCACACGGAGCTGCAAGTTGATGAAAGGCTTCGATATGTGGAGGAGCCGGAATGTGTATTGGATACTAAGATGAAAAAGTTGAGGAGCAAGGAGATAGAAATGGTGCTTATACGTTGGAAGCATCATAAGGGAGCAAATCATACATGGGAAGTCAAATCAGAAATGTTAAGAAAGTATCCGAAACTGTTTGAATCCGAGTAACTTCGAGGACGAAGTTGAGCGTGGTGGAGCCCATGCTGTAATATCCTCGGATTTATTTTATTGTATTTTGGTTAATTAAGTGGAAAAATATATATTTAAGTTGAAATTTGAGCAATTATTATGTATTTGGGATATTTAGAAAGTTTGTTGCTATTTTAAGAAAATTGAACTCAGAATCATTGTTATGGAATATTAAGAAATTAAAAGTTATTAATGATAATTTTAAGAGTAAATCAGTATTTTATGGAACCGGTTAGGTCGAGGGGTGAAATGTGCAAAAATGATGAAAGTGGAATAAATAAGGCAAAAGACTTCATTTTCATTAATTCACTCTCTCACTACACTCTCTCTCTAGAATTTCCTCTCTACATCTATCTAAGTTATTTCACAAACCGACCGTCCGATTATCGAGAATTATACGTCAACGGAAAGATCTCGTGGAGTACAACAACAATCTACAAATGGATTTCTAATTTCGTACGAATTGAGGTAAGAATCGACTCTTTTAAGTTTGTAGTTTCGGTTTTGAAGTAAACTAGAATTCGAATCTGTCATTTTATGTAAATTGGAGCTTGTTTTGCTTGAAATATTGCTAAGATGTGATAGTATATGCATAATAGAATCGAATCTAGGCATGATACTTGTCATATTCATGATTTTTGACTTAGAAATGAAGGATTTAAGCTGAAATGATGAACAGACTCGAATATACCAAGAACAGAGTCGAAATGCAAGAACAAACTCGAGTTTTGTACTAGATTCGAGTGTGTACCATTAGATTCGAGGGAGGGGAGTTCGAATCTACCCATAGATTCGAAGCTTGGTTCGAATCTGACCATGGAGTTCGAATCTATCATCATATTTGATGGTGGGTTCGAATCTAACCTATTAAATTCGAGTTTAATGCCTAAAATTGAGAATCCTACTCTCTAAACTCGAGTATTTTGAATGAAACTCATAAACAACACATAAAATGACAAGGGTTACTTAAAGGACAATGTATGAACATGAGATAAGCTCAAAACTTAATTATGGTATGAATTTAGAAATGGACCCTAAATGGGGAAAAATATTGCAAAACTTACGAAACTTGATTTTATGGATTTAAACGGTTATTGATACGAGATATTGTTGTAATTAATATAACAGGTCCCTTGTGGTGTTGTTTAACCCATAGTGGGGTACTTGGTGGATCCGGTTGAAAGCCCGAGGAGAAATAAAATTGGTTAAAAGTTTAAATACGCACCCACTGTGAGTACATATGATTTCACATGTTTATATCTGCTTTATGATTGCTTTTGCTTACTGAGACATGTTGCTTCATTTTTCGTTCGGAATTCTACTAACTTGCGTAGATTTAGATGCACATTCTCATTTGATGCATGTCCGTTCGTTTGTTGTGCATCTACGATGGACCGGTGGGTCGCATCTGTTACTCTGATGTTACTGCTCTATATGACGCTGGAGCTGATCCCTCCAGGTCCGGTGGGCAGTATGTCATCCCCGATGTTATGTCTGTCTCAGTAGTATGTTTTAAAGGCCGAGCTTTGGGCTCGTAAGAGCGACGGCTCATGTGTGGTCGTACTTTGTGTACGTGGAGAGTGCACGACGTGTGTCGTCGGTGCTACTCTTGTGGGCATCATAAGGATTTATAAAATGTGTAAATCTGTGTATTCACTAAGCATTCGCTTACCCCTCAGTTGTCTTCATTTTTACAGGAAAGGGTAAATCAGCTGCCGGACCTTCTAGTTAGGTCATTTGGGAAGATTTGGAAGACTTGGTACTATTTAATCGGTAATTATGTTATGAGACAATGTTGTAATATATTCTGGATGATTGTAATAATTGTAATGGGTGTGTAGACTTAGACTTGGTACCTTATAGCACTGTAGGGTGTTTGACACTATTGCACTACTTTATTTATGTATTTAATGCTTCCGCACTTAATTTAGGTTATCAGATCATTATGTTATTGCATGTTGATGATCAATCCTGGGTGTATTGTAATTGGTGGTTGTTGTGGCAAGGGTGTCACACCTTCCCTTTTTCCTTTCGTCCAATGAAGAAGCTTCACTTAGATCCTCTGTGAGTATAAAAAGAAACTTCCAAGGATTGAAAGATAAAGCCAAAAAGCTAAGTGCTGAAGCCAAGAGTGTACGTGCATTCAAGTGTAGCTTTTATGCATGCAAGTCTGCCTGGATAAAACAGTGTTTTGTGTCTAAGTTGTTCTTATCCAAGCTGTTCCTCTAAGTCTTGTCAACTTTACACGGACCATAAGAGCTTGAAGTATATTTTTAGCCAGCAGGAACTTAATATGAGACAACGTAGGTCTATGGAGCTTATTAAAGACTACGATTGTGAGATACTTTATCACCCCGGAAAGGCTAATGTGGTAGCCGATGCCTTGAGCCGGAAAGCTTATGCTAAAGATTTCTGCTATATGATGACGTCTACTATGTTAACGTCCACGATAATTGATGATGTCAAGGCTGCTCAGGAAGAAGCCTTGAAAGATGAAAATATTGGTGCTGAGGATATTAGAGTGCAAGTTAAGAACATGGAAACAAGTGAGTCGGGACTGAAAGGGATATACGGGAGGATATGGGTGCCGAAGTTTGGTGGAATGAGACAAGTAATTATCGAAGAAGCACACCGGTCTAGGTTTTCTGTACATCCCGGGAGCACAAAGATGTACAATGACTTAAAGGCAGACTTTTGGTGGCCGGGATTGAAGAAGGACATAGGGCAATATGTAGAAAGATGCCGAACTTGTCAGTTGGTAAAAGCCGAACATCAGCAACCGTACGGCAGTATGCAACCGCTTCCTATTCCGGAATGGAAGTGGGAGCACGTTACTATGGATTTTGTTACAAAGCTGCCGAAGACTAAGCGACAGCATGATGCAGTTTGGGTAATAGTGGATCGGTTAACTAAGTCAGCTCACTTTATTCCGATTCGTGAAAGTTATTCGCTGGAGAAGTTAGCTCAAATCTATATGGACGAGATCATTTCTAGGCATGGAGTGCCTAAGTCCATAGTGTCGGATCGAGATAGCCGATTTACTTCAAAATTCTGGTCGGCACTACAAGAAGGGTTAGGGACGAGAATAGCAATGAGTACAGCCTATCGTCCGCAAACCGATGGCCAGAGCGAACGAACGATTCTCACGTTGGAGGACATGATGAGATCGTGCGTATTAGATCTAGGTGGCAACTGGGATGATCACCTTCCACTAATAGAGTTTTCATATAACAACAGTTACCATGCAACAATTAAGAAAGCACCGTTTGAGGCTTTATATGGAAGGAGATGTAGGACTCCTACATGTTGGAGAGAAACGGGTGAAACACCGATTGCTGGGCCGGCCTTGCTTCAAGAAACAACTGAGAAAATACAGTTGATCAGGCAGAACATGAAGGCGGCCCAGGACCGACAGAAAAGTTATTATGACAGAAGGCACAAACCGATCAACTTTGAAGTGAACGACTGGGTTTATCTGAAAGTATCACCCATGAGGGGTGTTACTCGTTTTGTGAAGCGGGGCAAGTTGGCTCCGAGATTCGTTGGACCCTTTAGGATTGTTGAAAAAGTTGGAAATCAATCATATCGCCTAGAGTTGCCTGATGAGATGTCAGGCATACATCCAGTATTTCACGTTGGGAACCTACGAAAGTCATTTAACACTGGAAATGAGGATTGGGCAGATCACACGGAGCTGCAAGTTGATGAAAGGCTTCGATATGTGGAGGAGCCGGAATGTGTATTGGATACTAAGATGAAAAAGTTGAGGAGCAAGGAGATAGAAATGGTGCTTATACGTTGGAAGCATCATAAGGGAGCAAATCATACATGGGAAGTCAAATCAGAAATGTTAAGAAAGTATCCGAAACTGTTTGAATCCGAGTAACTTCGAGGACGAAGTTGAGCGTGGTGGAGCCCATGCTGTAATATCCTCGGATTTATTTTATTGTATTTTGGTTAATTAAGTGGAAAAATATATATTTAAGTTGAAATTTGAGCAATTATTATGTATTTGGGATATTTAGAAAGTTTGTTGCTATTTTAAGAAAATTGAACTCAGAATCATTGTTATGGAATATTAAGAAATTAAAAGTTATTAATGATAATTTTAAGAGTAAATCAGTATTTTATGGAACCGGTTAGGTCGAGGGGTGAAATGTGCAAAAATGATGAAAGTGGAATAAATAAGGCAAAAGACTTCATTTTCATTAATTCACTCTCTCACTACACTCTCTCTCTAGAATTTCCTCTCTACATCTATCTAAGTTATTTCACAAACCGACCGTCCGATTATCGAGAATTATACGTCAACGGAAAGATCTCGTGGAGTACAACAACAATCTACAAATGGATTTCTAATTTCGTACGAATTGAGGTAAGAATCGACTCTTTTAAGTTTGTAGTTTCGGTTTTGAAGTAAACTAGAATTCGAATCTGTCATTTTATGTAAATTGGAGCTTGTTTTGCTTGAAATATTGCTAAGATGTGATAGTATATGCATAATAGAATCGAATCTAGGCATGATACTTGTCATATTCAGGATTTTTGACTTAGAAATGAAGGATTTAAGCTGAAATGATGAACAGACTCGAATATACCAAGAACAGAGTCGAAATGCAAGAACAAACTCGAGTTTTGTACTAGATTCGAGTGTGTACCATTAGATTCGAGGGAGGGGAGTTCGAATCTACCCATAGATTCGAAGCTTGGTTCGAATCTGACCATGGAGTTCGAATCTATCATCATATTTGATGGTGGGTTCGAATCTAACCTATTAAATTCGAGTTTAATGCCTAAAATTGAGAATCCTACTCTCTAAACTCGAGTATTTTGAATGAAACTCATAAACAACACATAAAATGACAAGGGTTACTTAAAGGACAATGTATGAACATGAGATAAGCTCAAAACTTAATTATGGTATGAATTTAGAAATGGACCCGAAATGGGGAAAAATATTGCAAAACTTACGAAACTTGATTTTATGGATTTAAACGGTTATTGATACGAGATATTGTTGTAATTAATATAACAGGTCCCTTGTGGTGTTGTTTAACCCATAGTGGGGTACTTGGTGGATCCGGTTGAAAGCCCGAGGAGAAATAAAATTGGTTAAAAGTTTAAATACGCACCCACTGTGAGTACATATGATTTCACATGTTTATATCTGCTTTATGATTGCTTTTGCTTACTGAGACATGTTGCTTCATTTTTCGTTCGGAATTCTACTAACTTGCGTAGATTTAGATGCACATTCTCATTTGATGCATGTCCGTTCGTTTGTTGTGCATCTACGATGGACCGGTGGGTCGCATCTGTTACTCTGATGTTACTGCTCTATATGACGCTGGAGCTGATCCCTCCAGGTCCGGTAGGCAGTATGTCATCCCCGATGTTATGTCTGTCTCAGTAGTATGTTTTAAAGGCCGAGCTTTGGGCTCGTAAGAGCGACGGCTCATGTGTGGTCGTACTTTGTGTACGTGGAGAGTGCACGACGTGTGTCGTCGGTGCTACTCTTGTGGGCATCATAAGGATTTATAAAATGTGTAAATATGTGTATTCACTAAGCATTCGCTTACCCCTCAGTTGCTTCATTTTTACAGGAAAGGGTAAATCAGCTGCCGGACCTTCTAGTTAGGTCATTTGGGAAGATTTGGAAGACTTGGTACTATTTAATCGGTAATTATGTTATGAGACAATGTTGTAATATATTCTGGATGATTGTAATAATTGTAATGGGTGTGTAGACTTAGACTTGGTACCTTATAGCACTGTAGGGTGTTTGACACTATTGCACTACTTTATTTATGTATTTAATGCTTCCGCACTTAATTTAGGTTATCAGATCATTATGTTATTGCATGTTGATGATCAATCCTGGGTGTATTGTAATTGGTGGTTGTTGTGGCAAGGGTGTCACACCTTCCCTTTTTCCTTTCGTCCAATGAAGAAGCTTCACTTAGATCCTCTGTGAGTATAAAAAGAAACTTCCAAGGATTGAAAGATAAAGCCAAAAAGCTAAGTGCTGAAGCCAAGAGTGTACGTGCATTCAAGTGTAGCTTTTATGCATGCAAGTCTGCCTGGATAAAACAGTGTTTTGTGTCTAAGTTGTTCTTATCCAAGCTGTTCCTCTAAGTCTTGTAAACACAGTGAGTGATTCTTAGTGAGTGTATTCATTGTAACTAGTTTAAGTCTGTCTTAGACTAGTTAAACATACTGTTGTATCTGTCATCTCAGCTTGAACCTTTCCGCATTCAAGCTCGTTTGTAATTAACATTTGTTGATAATACATACAAACATTGAGAAAATTGTGTGTAGTTTTTAAATTGCTGTATTCCCCCCCCCCCCCCCTATAGCTTAAGGCTATATACTTGGGAAACCTTTCTGGACCTACAGGTTCCTTTGACCAACTAAGCCGTGATGAGATTCCTATAGTCCTACAGCTCGTGGATGGGACTACAATCAACATAGCCAGATGGATTTTCATGAATTTGAGGAATTTGGTGCAGCAGGAGACACGTCCAGCTGCTGTTCGTTATCCCAGATTTCTGAGCCTCATTTTCAAGCATGTTTGTGGTGAGCATCTGTATAACTCTCAGCCTTTACTTCGTACTGCTGTTTTTCCTGTTATAGGAAATAGAGTTTTCTACACTCTGGTTCTCCCAAATCAGCCTCCTCTATCTACTCCAATGAGGAGGCTGCTAGGATTGGTGGAAGGACCCTCTACTGTGAGGGTGGATCCAAAAGCTGCTCCTACTGGAAAATCCAAATTCAGGGTCAAGTTTATTAAGAGGACCCTGGAAACGACTGAAGCTGGGCCTGTCCATAAGAAGGCCAAAACAGCTAAGTCTAAGTCTGCACCCTCAGCCTTTGTGGCTGAGGGGGAGCAGGCTTCTCACCCTGGTTCATTTGTTGAACCTGAAGCCTCTGTCGTTGGTGCCTCTGTGGCACCTAAGACTATGGAACAGGCCAACCCACCTGTTTCTGACCCAGTCTCCAAACCTGTCCAATCTGAACCTCTCACCTCTCCACAATCACCCACCTCCTCTCTCAGATCATACCAAAGAAAATTCCAATCCAGCCCCTTTGTTCCCTCTCAACAGGGTTCAGTTGAAAAAGAAGCACACCCTGCTGCCTCTCCTATTTTGGGAGAAGGTTCAGCACCATTGGAGCATGCTTCACTCCAACCTGTGTCTACCCCAAGTCAGCCTAGACCCTCTGTTTCCTCCCAACAGGAGCCAGTTGTACATAAGGAGACAGCCACATCAACTATTCCAGCCTCCCAACAGGCTGAGAATATTGAAAGACGGGAGTTCTCTCCACTCCATACTGAGTCCACACAGTCCCCACTTCATACTTCTTTACACCCTGAGTCTGCACGAGGTGCCCACACTGCTGGATTAGACCAACCAGTAGTTCAGCCTCAAATTTCTGTTCCTCATGATGCAGCTGTTCTACACCAAACAGTTGCTGAAGGACCAACTACCCAAGCTGATGACCCACAGGGAACAGAACATCCCTTTGGTGAGGCTGCTCCTACTATGCAAACTCCATCAGCAGGTTTCACCACTGCTGATATTGAAATGCACATCCCATCTCCCAATGATGAGGTACCTTTAAACCAAGGTGCTGCAGAGGGAACCACCACTGGCCTTAATGAAGGTGCTGCAATACAAGCAGCATCTGAAAGGCTACCAACCTCTACCCCCTCTCCTGATGATGCAGCTACTGCCACTGCTGAAGGACCTATCGACCCCTCCAAGCTGTGCCATATTACTTTTGCCCAGGCTATGGAGCTTCTTTCAAAAGTACCCTCTCCCTCTCCATCACATCCCCATACACCAGCCTCATCCTCATCATCAACATCTACTCAATCCAAACAGTCTACCCATACACCTCCATCCGCTAAAGATCTACCTTTGAAGGATCAGCTTTCCTTGCTGACCAACGAAGTTGGCTCTTTAGAAACCTCAATGTCTTCTCTACCCTCTCTCATTTCAGACTCTGTGTCTGAACAGCTTAAAGGATTCTTTGATGTGTTCAAAAATTCCTTCCCATCCACTCCTCAAACTGACACCTCCTCACAGCTGCTTGCACTCATTGCACAGCTGCAAAACGTCTCCACTTCCCTCTCCTCAATTCTTTCACACCAACAGGACTCTGTGTCCGACAGCCATATCTCAACAGCTGTCCATTCTCCTCACTACTTGTAGTTCTACCCTTCCTGATACACTGGCCAGCATAAACACTCTCATCGTTTCTCTATCACATTTTGTGTCAGCAAACCTTGCTGATGTGCAGGACTCTCTTGAGTTACATCTTGCACAGCTTCAAAGTTTACTATTCACAGCTTCTGATAGAGAAAATATTCTTAAGCTGACCTCCCTTGCTGATTTCTAATCCTCTTCTATTCAAACCTGTCTTTCCCAACTTGCAGAGGTGAAGGACAACCTGGCTTTCGTAGTGCATAGCCTGGTTGGTCCCAAACCTGCTGCAAAGCCTGCTAAATTTGTTTCTTCAGGCAGACCAGTTGTTGAAGGTGCTGGTCCATCTCCTTCAAAGGGGAGAAGTTGTCTGCCTCTAAGACTAAGTCTAAGGGGGAGAAAACTTCTTCTCCTAAGGAGAAATCAGCATCTACTGGTCAAACAGCAGGTGCATCTGGAACAGGTACTGGTCCAGCTGAGGATGCCTCTCATCAACCTGAAGCTGCTCAGCCTACTCATGCTGAATCTCCAAACCCTGCACACTTTAAGAGGGAGGAATTTATTCCTGAGGACAGGCCAAGCAGCAATAGGAGGCATCTCATTCTAGAGGAAGAAGAAGAAGAAGAGGAAGACATTCCTGAAGCTGTTACTACTACAACAACTAAAGGAAAAGAAATGGCCGTGGTTGATCCTGACCGCCAGAAAGCAGCAGAGCTAAAATTTGACAAAACCAGGGCTAAGGAAATGGGTGTTCCAATTGAAAAATACTATGAGCTCAGAGATGAACAGCTCAAAGCCCTGGAAATACTGAGAAAAGAAGAAGCCTCTGCCAAAGTTGTCAGATCTCTTGCATTCAAAGAGGCAAGCAAAACCAAAATGCCTTCTTTGGGTGTACAGAGAAAACTGTTTGATGCTCCTAGAGAATCAGCTGGTGAGAAGGAAAGTGTACAGAAAAAGGACGTTCTGGTCTCTGTGACCAAACCAAAGCAAGCATCCTCTGCAAGGGCCCAGTTCGACTTTGACAACTTGGCAAGGAAGAAGTTCCATGATGTTGCTGATAGAAGACTTGCCAAGGAATCTATTGTCAAAGTTGTCCCTATCTCAAGAAAAGGCAAACAGTGGAAGCTGCAAATAACCAGAATGGGTGCTACAGGCCCTGAACTGGAAACTTATGACTACACTGATGTTGTACAGATGGGGTACAGGGAATGGGTTGAGCTGGCAGTTGCCCTGAGGCAGTCTAAGTCTGAAACGGCTAAGACTATCACGGCATATGTTAAGAAGCTGATGGAGAGATTGAAAGATCTTGGTCTGATCTCAAAAGAAGTAAGTGAGGGTGTCTCTATGACTTATCCCAAGATAAAGGCCAGGAGGACAAGAAAGGATTCTGAGCTGGAGGAACTCCTCATCTTGATTGAACAAGGTGATTATGCTGTTGAAATCAAAGGAGTTGACTACAGCCTGCCCAGTGGAGTAGAGTTTGAAGAAGGCAAAATAATTGAAGAACCTGAGTTGGGGGGCATTTTTTGTAGATCCCCTAACACAGAAGAAGAGCTTTCAGAGAGCATCAGATATATACAAGGTGGATCTGAGACAGCTTGCAGCCTTCAGACTTGCAACTTCATTCAGGCAATCCAGCAAGTGGAGAGCAGCCGTCTGGGACCAGCTCAGAGGCTTTTATGAAAGAGGTGAACTTCAAGATCCCAAATTTATGTTTCTCAGAGTGGAAATTCAAGATCTAAGAGGAAACAAGGGATGAATTTGAAAAAATGTTTGAAGAAGGACTACCACCACCACTGTAGTGAAGTACACCTACTATCTGAGTAGGTGAAGAATGGAAGTTGTCCATCTGTTGGACAGGCTTGCCATTATCTGCTCCCAACATCAACAGTTGTCAGGATCTGAAACTAATTAACCAAGACTAACTGATTTGAATTTATCAGAGTATAAATCAATAATCTTGCTTTGAATCAAAGTTTAATTAAGAAGTTTGCGGAATAACACTTAATTATTTTAACAAAAGCTTTTAGAATCAATAGCAAATAAACACAAGTAATAATCAAAACTGCTTGTATTGCTGACTTCAATGATTACAATCACCTCTAATCTGTTTGATTAGACGAAGAACACAAATTGTTCTTAGGGTTTTACAACCTTAGAGGCTTATGAAAAACTCAAACAAAAAGCAATTACAAACTTGAATACGCAGAAAACTCCTATACAATAGAAAGACCTATTCTATGTATTTATATTGCTTCTTGATTTGTTTCCTTGAAGGACTATGACTTCTCTGATAGTAGATATGCTGAAATCTTCGTGTAGATATCTTTTCCTGAATATCAGCACTTTCTGTTTATGAAACTGTTGAGCAGTTTGAATCACTTGACAGCTTGAACAGAGCAGCTTGAGTTGATTTACTCTGGCAGCTTGAACTTTTGCACTAGCAGCTCGAGATTCTTCTACTAACAACATGAACTTTGTACTTACATAGAAATTCTACTAACAGTATGAGAAGTCTAACTAACAGCTTGAGCTACTTAGACTATTTCCCAACAATCTCCCCCTAACTTAAATTCTTTATACAAGACTTTAAGTTCTATACAGATAAGGAAATAAACAAGTAAACTGTTATTTACAAACCAAGGCTTTCAAAAACTTACAACTGTGCAAGTTTCTGATTTACAGCCTTCAAAAACTCTTTCTTCATCTCTTCTATATCACAAGATATCTTAACAGATTTCATTTGTAGTAGCATAGCTTTTGGTAGATCATAGAATTCAAAATTGAAGAACATACCAGATCCATCTGTAAATTTTATTCTGTAAGTCTTTGATTTGACAAACACGTCAACTTGCTTGATCTTCATTCCCTTTTTGTTTGCGTCCTCTATATCTTTCCTTATAGACTCAGGATCAACTATGCTCTTCAGATCTTTGATGACTTGCTTTACTTGTGGTAGAGCCGATCTTACTTGTGTCACAGACCCAATATTGTGCATTCTTGTGAGCTCATCTCTAGCCATCTTTTGAGCCATATGCCAGAAGCTGTCATACTCTTCTTCTGGACCAGATTCCCTTCTTATTACAAACTGGAATCTTAAGTCAATATTGTCCATTGGCTTAGCATACCAGTAATTAATAAGAGGTTTTGTAAAGTCATGCTGGTCTATTAATTTCTCTAACTTCATCGCCTTTTGTAGTTGTTGCTCAAACAACACCTTCTTAACCTGATCCAGCTTTGCTTGAGTCATTGACTCTGATTCAGGAATAGAAGCAGCTGCTTGAACAGAAGGAGCAGGGGCACTGGCCGCAGTTTGAACATCACTTGTACCAGTTTGAACTGGTTCTTGGGATCTTAGGACTTCTTGGGAGACTTTGGCTTTCTTTCTTTTGTCCATCTCTTCCATTGGGGGCTGGGTTTGCTGGTCTAACTCTTGATCTTGTTCTTCTGCTAATTTTCTGGCAATTTCAGCATCAAAGGCAATCTGGGCTTCTCAGGAAGAAAATTTATGCTTTGGAGACTCAATAAGAATACCATTGCCCTTATCTTTTGTAGTAGAAGATGTTGCTTGGACTGAACTGGTGGGAGCCTGAGTTGTTTCTCTTATAACAACTGCAGTTGGTCTTGAAGAAGCAGCTTGAGTTTCTAGGCTAACAGTTTGAGAAGCTGTTGGGACTGTTAGCCTAGATGGTTGAACTGTTGGGGCTGCTTGGACTGATTCTGTTGGAGCTGCTTGGACTGCTTTAGGAAACTCCTGATTCTCCCCCTTTTTGGAAGCATTGGTTTGGTCAGGAGGACCTACAACCTTTGCCACTTGAGTTTGAATCAATCGCTCTAATTGCATGATCTTATTTCCATAGAGGGTAAACCCTTTATGGAGATAATCCATTCTCTGATTTTGAGCCGCTTCTGCCTGCTTGAGTGCAATGATTTGTGCTCCCTGTTCAGCCATGATGGACTTTTGGTATTCCAACATAGCTACAACAGGTTTCATCTTAGGATCCGTTAATAACATAAGTTGCAGACTAGCCTCAAGATCAGCAAACATATGTGGTGCTTGTGATCTATCACTGGCATGAATACCAGAAGTAGAAACATCTGGGCCCCTCTGTTCTTGTTTCTGGGGACTTCCAGCTGGTGTTTGCACACTTGTTGTTGCCATGGGCGTGGTCTTAATGATGTTGGCACTGTCCTATGCCTCTTGTGCAGAGACAGCAGTAGTGTCAGCCACAGAACCCATATGGACTATCTCTGGTGAGATGTCCACCTCCTGAGTGAGGATGGGAGTGTCCTCAATGTGTACCCTTTGGATATTCTGTGCAGAAGTGTCCTCCTGCACAGGGTTATTTGGCTCTTGTTTGAGGGCTGAGGAGGAACGAGCTCCTGGTCCTCTTTTCCTTTTATATAGGTATTTGAGTGGGGGTATTGGCTGATCAATAGGAGCAGAAGGCATTTGTGTATCATGAGGAGGGGGTTGGGATCCTGGGGGTGAAGCAGTAATGATAGGCTGAGCCTGCTCAGGACCCTCTCCTCTGTTTCTTGGAAGGATGTTCATCATTGCAGAAGGCAATGGAACATCTACACTCAAAAAATTAGCACTTTGTTTTAAAAGCCTTTTAATGGAAAATAGTGAGTGCCGATGGGAAACATGTATCCTCTTATGTATATGAGACGTGGTGCAAGTGTTTGCAATTATCTCTGCCAAAAATCTAGGATACATCAAAAATTTCCCATTCTTTAGAGAATGATGCCTTAACATCCCGTGAAAAATCATATTTGAAAAATTGAACTATTGGCCCGCTGAAAAGCACACTAAGGCAGTGGCAATATTTGAGGAAAATTCTGACCAACCAGTTCTTTTGGGGCTAATACACTGCTGAATAATATGCACAAGATATTTTTCATTTAGGTGAAAAGTGTGCTTTCAAGAAAGTGAAGGAATCAGCAGGACCCCTATATCCAATATCATGAAGACCAGTATGTAATGTATTAAGGGTTTGGTCTGTTATACCTGTGGCATCTTGAAGATGCAGATGATGTCGAATGGATTCCTCAGTTACTATGATGGAAGTGCCATCAATTTTGGATATTATAGAAGGAACTCCATTGATGGTGTGTACAGAAGCACGGTTCCAGAACTGCTCAATATGAGATATGTATATGGTAGGATTGATATTGAGGGCATGATGGATATGGGAGTGTTTAAGAATATCCATCATGTCATGGAACGGTTGAAGTTCAGAGTGCTTTAGAGAGTAGGGTAGGCAGTTGTGTTCTTTGACAAACTCCATTGAAGATTAAACGGAGATTTTAGGGTTACAAAGAAGAATGTGTGAATCGTTCAGAGAGAAAAGAAGGCCGTGGTATGAAATTATGAAACTGGTAGTTACAACTGAACGAAACTGGGACCTTTAAAGGTTTTGAAAAGGTTGGGTCCCGCGCACACATTTAAAAAAAATTACCAAATTACCCTGCACACTTTGACAGATCAAGTGAATAACTAACAGTCCGAGAAAATGAACTAGCAGCTTGAGAAAATACTCAAGCTGTTAGTTGAAACTTAGGAATCTTTTAATGAAACAGTGACTCCCCCTTAAATAAGCATATGAATTAGATAATAATGAAAACAAATTAATCCATGTTTACCATACCAATATTTGATACCAGGAAAGTGAACCTTCCTACATCAAAAGGTTTTGTAAATCCCCTAACACAGAAGAAGAGCTTTCAGAGAGCATCAGATATATACAAGGTGGATCTGAGACAGCTTGCAGCCTTCAGACTTGCAACTTCATTCAGGCAATCCAGCAAGTGGAGAGCAGCCGTCTGGGACCAGCTCAGAGGCTTTTATGAAAGAGGTGAACTTCAAGATCCCAAATTTATGTTTCTCAGAGTGGAAATTCAAGATCTAAGAGGAAACAAGGGATGAATTTGAAAAAATGTTTGAAGAAGGACTACCACCACCACTGTAGTGAAGTACACCTACTATCTGAGTAGGTGAAGAATGGAAGTTGTCCATCTGTTGGACAGGCTTGCCATTATCTGCTCCCAACATCAACAGTTGTCAGGATCTGAAACTAATTAACCAAGACTAACTGATTTGAATTTATCAGAGTATAAATCAATAATCTTGCTTTGAATCAAAGTTTAATTAAGAAGTTTGCGGAATAACACTTAATTATTTTAACAAAAGCTTTTAGAATCAATAGCAAATAAACACAAGTAATAATCAAAACTGCTTGTATTGCTGACTTCAATGATTACAATCACCTCTAATCTGTTTGATTAGACGAAGAACACAAATTGTTCTTAGGGTTTTACAACCTTAGAGGCTTATGAAAAACTCAAACAAAAAGCAATTACAAACTTGAATACGCAGAAAACTCCTATACAATAGAAAGACCTATTCTATGTATTTATATTGCTTCTTGATTTGTTTCCTTGAAGGACTATGACTTCTCTGATAGTAGATATGCTGAAATCTTCGTGTAGATATCTTTTCCTGAATATCAGCACTTTCTGTTTATGAAACTGTTGAGCAGTTTGAATCACTTGACAGCTTGAACAGAGCAGCTTGAGTTGATTTACTCTGGCAGCTTGAACTTTTGCACTAGCAGCTCGAGATTCTTCTACTAACAACATGAACTTTGTACTTACATAGAAATTCTACTAACAGTATGAGAAGTCTAACTAACAGCTTGAGCTACTTAGACTATTTCCCAACAATCTCCCCCTAACTTAAATTCTTTATACAAGACTTTAAGTTCTATACAGATAAGGAAATAAACAAGTAAACTGTTATTTACAAACCAAGGCTTTCAAAAACTTACAACTGTGCAAGTTTCTGATTTACAGCCTTCAAAAACTCTTTCTTCATCTCTTCTATATCACAAGATATCTTAACAGATTTCATTTGTAGTAGCATAGCTTTTGGTAGATCATAGAATTCAAAATTGAAGAACATACCAGATCCATCTGTAAATTTTATTCTGTAAGTCTTTGATTTGACAAACACGTCAACTTGCTTGATCTTCATTCCCTTTTTGTTTGCGTCCTCTATATCTTTCCTTATAGACTCAGGATCAACTATGCTCTTCAGATCTTTGATGACTTGCTTTACTTGTGGTAGAGCCGATCTTACTTGTGTCACAGACCCAATATTGTGCATTCTTGTGAGCTCATCTCTAGCCATCTTTTGAGCCATATGCCAGAAGCTGTCATACTCTTCTTCTGGACCAGATTCCCTTCTTATTACAAACTGGAATCTTAAGTCAATATTGTCCATTGGCTTAGCATACCAGTAATTAATAAGAGGTTTTGTAAAGTCATGCTGGTCTATTAATTTCTCTAACTTCATCGCCTTTTGTAGTTGTTGCTCAAACAACACCTTCTTAACCTGATCCAGCTTTGCTTGAGTCATTGACTCTGATTCAGGAATAGAAGCAGCTGCTTGAACAGAAGGAGCAGGGGCACTGGCCGCAGTTTGAACATCACTTGTACCAGTTTGAACTGGTTCTTGGGATCTTAGGACTTCTTGGGAGACTTTGGCTTTCTTTCTTTTGTCCATCTCTTCCATTGGGGGCTGGGTTTGCTGGTCTAACTCTTGATCTTGTTCTTCTGCTAATTTTCTGGCAATTTCAGCATCAAAGGCAATCTGGGCTTCTCAGGAAGAAAATTTATGCTTTGGAGACTCAATAAGAATACCATTGCCCTTATCTTTTGTAGTAGAAGATGTTGCTTGGACTGAACTGGTGGGAGCCTGAGTTGTTTCTCTTATAACAACTGCAGTTGGTCTTGAAGAAGCAGCTTGAGTTTCTAGGCTAACAGTTTGAGAAGCTGTTGGGACTGTTAGCCTAGATGGTTGAACTGTTGGGGCTGCTTGGACTGATTCTGTTGGAGCTGCTTGGACTGCTTTAGGAAACTCCTGATTCTCCCCCTTTTTGGAAGCATTGGTTTGGTCAGGAGGACCTACAACCTTTGCCACTTGAGTTTGAATCAATCGCTCTAATTGCATGATCTTATTTCCATAGAGGGTAAACCCTTTATGGAGATAATCCATTCTCTGATTTTGAGCCGCTTCTGCCTGCTTGAGTGCAATGATTTGTGCTCCCTGTTCAGCCATGATGGACTTTTGGTATTCCAACATAGCTACAACAGGTTTCATCTTAGGATCCGTTAATAACATAAGTTGCAGACTAGCCTCAAGATCAGCAAACATATGTGGTGCTTGTGATCTATCACTGGCATGAATACCAGAAGTAGAAACATCTGGGCCCCTCTGTTCTTGTTTCTGGGGACTTCCAGCTGGTGTTTGCACACTTGTTGTTGCCATGGGCGTGGTCTTAATGATGTTGGCACTGTCCTATGCCTCTTGTGCAGAGACAGCAGTAGTGTCAGCCACAGAACCCATATGGACTATCTCTGGTGAGATGTCCACCTCCTGAGTGAGGATGGGAGTGTCCTCAATGTGTACCCTTTGGATATTCTGTGCAGAAGTGTCCTCCTGCACAGGGTTATTTGGCTCTTGTTTGAGGGCTGAGGAGGAACGAGCTCCTGGTCCTCTTTTCCTTTTATATAGGTATTTGAGTGGGGGTATTGGCTGATCAATAGGAGCAGAAGGCATTTGTGTATCATGAGGAGGGGGTTGGGATCCTGGGGGTGAAGCAGTAATGATAGGCTGAGCCTGCTCAGGACCCTCTCCTCTGTTTCTTGGAAGGATGTTCATCATTGCAGAAGGCAATGGAACATCTACACTCAAAAAATTAGCACTTTGTTTTAAAAGCCTTTTAATGGAAAATAGTGAGTGCCGATGGGAAACATGTATCCTCTTATGTATATGAGAAGTGGTGCAAGTGTTTGCAATTATCTCTGCCAAAAATCTAGGATACATCAAAAATTTCCCATTCTTTAGAGAATGATGCCTTAACATCCCGTGAAAAATCATATTTGAAAAATTGAACTATTGGCCCGCTGAAAAGCACACTAAGGCAGTGGCAATATTTGAGGAAAATTCTGACCAACCAGTTCTTTTGGGGCTAATACACTGCTGAATAATATGCACAAGATATTTTTCATTTAGGTGAAAAGTGTGCTTTCAAGAAAGTGAAGGAATCAGCAGGACCCCTATATCCAATATCATGAAGACCAGTATGTAATGTATTAAGGGTTTGGTCTGTTATACCTGTGGCATCTTGAAGATGCAGATGATGTCGAATGGATTCCTCAGTTACTATGATGGAAGTGCCATCAATTTTGGATATTATAGAAGGAACTCCATTGATGGTGTGTACAGAAGCACGGTTCCAGAACTGCTCAATATGAGATATGTATATGGTAGGATTGATATTGAGGGCATGATGGATATGGGAGTGTTTAAGAATATCCATCATGTCATGGAACGGTTGAAGTTCAGAGTGCTTTAGAGAGTAGGGTAGGCAGTTATGTTCTTTGACAAACTCCATTGAAGATTAAACGGAGATTTTAGGGTTACAAAAAAGAATGTGTGAATCGTTCAGAGAGAAAAGAAGGCCGTGGTATGAAATTATGAAACTGGTAGTTACAACTGAACGAAACTGGGACCTTTAAAGGTTTTGAAAAGGTTGGGTCCCGCGCACACATTTAAAAAAAATTACCAAATTACCCTGCACACTTTGACAGATCAAGTGAATAACTAACAGTCCGAGAAAATGAACTAGCAGCTTGAGAAAATACTCAAGCTGTTAGTTGAAACTTAGGAATCTTTTAATGAAACAGTGACTCCCCCTTAAATAAGCATATGAATTAGATAATAATGAAAACAAATTAATCCATGTTTACCATACCAATATTTGATACCAGGAAAGTGAACCTTCCTACATCAAAAGGTTTTGTAAATAGATCAGCTAACTGATCATCAGTATGTATTTTGGTAACTTGGATTAATTTCTTTTCATTACAATCTCTTATAAAGTGAAATCTGATGTCTATATGCTTGGTTTTTGGGAATTTCACTGGGTTTTGTACAATGCTGATTGCACTTGAATTGTCAATGTAAATAGGAGTGGATAAGAAGTTCATACCATAGTCTCTCAATTGATTTTGAATCCACATTACCTGGGAGCAGCAGCTTGCAGCTACTACATATTCTGCTTCAGTGGATGAGGTGGAAACAGTTGTCTGCTTTTTGCATTGCCAAGAGACCAGTCTTGCTCCTAGGTATTGACATCCACCAGTTGTGGATTTTCTGTCAATGTTGCATCCTCCATAGTCACTGTCAGAGTAGGCTGTTAGTTCAAGGGGAGAGTCTTTAGGATACCATAGGCCTAAATGTGGTTGGCCTTTGAGATATCTAAAAATTCTCTTAACAGCAACCAAATGAGAATCCTTTGGAGAGCATTGAAACCTAGCACACACACAGACAGCAAACATAATATCAGGTCTAGAATATGTTAGATACATAAGAGATCCTATAAGAGATCTGTATAAATGAATGTCCACATCTATGCCATCTTTGTCTGTATGGAGCTGCTTGTGAGGATCCATTGGAGTGCTTGCAAGTTTGGTGTCTTGATACCCAAACTTTTCCAGTATGTCTTTAACATACTTTGATTGACTTATGAAGAGACCAGTGGGCTTCTGCTTGACCTGCAATCCTAGAAAGAAAGTGAGTTCTCCCATTGAACTCATTTGAAACTTTTTGTGCATTAAAGCCTCAAATTCTTTGCACAAACAATCATTTGTTGAGCCAAAGATGATGTCATCAACATAGATTTGGACAAGCAGAATCTCAGCTTTGATGGACTTAGTGAAAAGTGTTTTGTCCAGAGTGCCTCTCTTGAACCCATTCTGTAGAAGGTATGATGACAGAGTGTCATACCATGCTCTAGGGGCTTGATGGAGACCATAGAGAGCCTTGTCTAACTTGTAGACTCTGTCTGGATATTTATAGTCCTCAAAACCAGGAGGCTGACATACATAGACCTCCTATTCAATTGTCCCATATAGAAAAAGCAGACTTCACATCCATTTGATACACTTTAAAACCTTTGAAGCTTGCATAGGCCAAAAATAGTCTTATGGCTTCAATTCTTGCCACTGGAGCAAATACATCATCATAATCTATGCCTTCTTCTTGAGTGTACCCTTGTGCTACTAGCCTTGCTTTATTCTTGATGACTATCCCTCTCTCATCTTTCTTGTTTCTGAACACCCATCTTGTACCAATTGCTCTCTTTCCTTTAGGAAGATCAACCAGTGTCCATACATTCTGAATCTTGAACTGTAAAAGCTCTTCTTGCATTGCCTCAATCCAAGATGAGTCTTTCAATGCTTCTGATGCCTTTTTAGGTTCTAGCTGAGACATGAAACAGGCATGTTCAAAAGCAGCTAGACTGAATTCAGAAACTGTTTGTTCAGCAGCAGCAGTTTCATTGTGAACCATTTTCCTTGTTTGGACAGGTGTACTTGGATCACCCAGTATTTGATTGAGAGGATGATACTTGTGAACTCTGAGTGTAGGCTCTTTTTCTGTCTGAAAAGAGGATCCAAGATTTGTATCATCTCCATCAGGACCAGTGGATGGTTCAGCTTCTGGAACAGCTTGACTTGAATCTGGGACTGTTTCCCTTTGTGTTGGAGCTGTTCTCTCAGGACTTGGGAGTGGCACTTCAGTGTCTGTATTTGTATCATGTTGAGCATTCAGAACCCCTGGAGGGTCACATGACAGATGTGGTATAGTGGAGTATTCATCCCAATTGGTTGAATCTGCAGCAGTTTGAAACTTTGTGCCAACAGCTTGAGAACTTGTATTGACAGCATGAGAATTTGTGTTGACAGCTTCAAATCTGTTTGCATCAGCTTCTGCAGTATACTCAACAAAGCTCAGAGAATTTGTAAGTGAATCTAAATCAAACAACCAATCAGGACCAGTGCCTTTGATATTTGCAGTATTTTCATTAAATTCAACATTGGCACTTTCTTCAATGGTTTTAGACACACGGTTATATACTCTATAGGCTTTGCTTTGATTTGAGTATCCTACTAAGAATCCTTCTTCAGCCTTACTCTCAAACTTCCCTAAGTGAGTCTTAGTGTGAAGAATGGTACATGGACAACCAAAGGACTTGAAAAAGACTATTAAGGGTTTTCTATTATGGGATAACTCATAAGGAGTTTTCCCTTGTGATTGAACAACCTGAACCCTATTCAGAACATAACAGGCTGTATTAACAGCTTCTGCCTCGAAAAGTCATTGGCAGTTTTGAATCAGCTAACATTGTTCTAGCAGCCTCAATTAATGTTCTGTTCTTTCTTTCAGCTACACCATTTTGCTGTGGTGTTCTTGGTGCACTATATTGTCTAGCAATACCTTTGGACTCACAAAAACTGTTTAGAATGTGATTTTTAAATTCAGTTCCATTGTCTGATCTTATCACCTTAACTTTTGAGTTGGATTGATTTTCTATCTTAAGAATAAATAATTTAACTATCTCAGCAGTTTCATCTTTAGACCTAAGAAAGTAAACCCAAGTAAATCTGGTGAAATCATCAACAATAACTAAACAGTAAGCCCTTTTATTCAAACTCAAAACAGATGTTGGACCAAATAGATCCATATGAATCAGCTGAAGAGCAGATGAGATTGAATTTATTTCCTTGGCCTTATGAGAAGTTTTGTGTTGCTTGCCTTTAAGGCATGCTACACAATGATCATCACATATGAACTCCTTTTGTGGTAAACCTCTTACCAGATTCTTTTTGACTAAAATGTTCATGGACTTGAAGTTCATGTGACACATCCTTCTATGACAAAGAGCAGACTCATTGGATGATGCTTTGGATATCAAACAGCTTAATGTATTTGATTTGGACAAAAATCTGTGTCCAAACAGTAGACATTGTCCTTTCTTGGTGTTCTTAGTAAAACAAGATTTTCAGGAATTTTGAAATCTTTTGAAAGGACAATGCACTCAGAATCTGTAAACAGAACAATATTTTGTTTGTCACAGATTTGAGAGACACTCAATAAATTATACTTAAGCTGTTCAACATACAAAACATCATTGAAAACCATGTTGCCTGCATTAACTGTACCTTTACCTGTAACCTTACCTCTTTTGGAGTTGCCTCCAAATGCAACAAATCCTCCATCAAAGCCTTTAAAATTTGACAAGCATTCAGAATTGCCTGTCATGTGCCTAGAGCATCCATTGTCCAAATGTCATCTTCTTTTATGAGGTGACCTGTGGTTGCCCTGCACAAATAAAAGCTTAGTCAGTAGTGGAGTAAACCCAAACCAAATTGGTTTTGGGTTGACCTTGTGCATTGACATAACTAAATACTGTTTTTGACTTCTTATATTTAGTGAGATCTACTGATGGAGTCTTTGGAGAGTATTTAGTGATTATATGAGGTATCCAGGTATTTTGATCATTTTTTCTTCTAACAGTCTCAGATGATTCATTAGCAGTTCCAGATTGATGCTTAGCAGTTTGATCTGTGATTGTAGTGCTAACAGCTTCAGACTTTGCACTAACAGCTTGATCTTTTGCATCAGCAGTTTGATCTGAAGATTTGTCTTTGACACACCATATTTGTTTAAAACTTAATTTAGGTTTTGCCAAAACTTGTTTTTGGTGTGTGGACTGTTTTTTACACACTTTTGAAAACCTGTGATCAACTGTTTTCTTTGGAACTGATGTAGCAGAAGGTTTGACCTTTGAATTTTTTACATGAGTAGGACTTGACCTTTTATGAATCACAGTCTGTTTTGCAACAGCTGGTTTATAAAAACAATCCTTGGCCAAGTGATTCTTCCTTCCACAGTGAAAACACCTTTTGACTGTTTGAATTGGAGAACCAGTTTTATTTGACAATTTCTGGTTCTTGTTCCTCTGATTTCCCCTTACCTGTTGTTGTTTGGGAAACTTTTGAACACCATGCTTTTGGCATGTGCAGACTGGAACAGTTGTACCCCTTTTATTATTTTTTGAAGAAGATGCAGTGTTACAGTTAGAATGTACAGAAACTTGTGGAGCAGCATTGCAGACACTCATCTTCTCTTTTCCTTTCTTACTGGGGGCTTGGATTTCTAAAGGTGCACTCATTGTTTTGTGGTCTTTCTCAACTGCTAGACACTCACAGTCTCTATTTTGAATCTGATCTTCTTTTGATTCAGGACTGTTATCAAGGATAGGATCTACAATAGTCATAGACTCATCTAGTGGTTCATTGACAAGTCTATCAGCAACTTCACTCATTGGATGAATGTATTTGTTGTTGTATGGAGGTGGAGTGGCCCTGTAGCCTATGCCTTCTTTGGGATTAACCTGAGATTTTACCCTATCTTTAAATTGGACTTCCATTAGGTGTTCTAGCTTTTGATTAGCCAATTTGAAGTTACCTAGATCTATATTGACAGATTCTAGTTTCTTATTAGCCTCTAACACCTTTTGTTCAGTCTCTTCTACCTTTTTATTAAGGGATTCTATTTTCTTATTTAGCTCCTTTTTCTCCCACTCATGATATGTTCTATCATGTCCCATTTGAATCTCATTATCCTTATAGTCATTGATCTGTTTTTCAAGATCTTCTATGGCTTGCATGTATTCATATCTCCTTTTTTCCATCTTAGCTAGAGTTTTGCACATGCTCTCATTATGGTCTCTGTACTTTTTAACCATATTTTTGCATGATTGAGAGCAGAGTTTAGAATTTACCTCAGATGGTAGTTCAGTGGAGGAGACATTTGATGTTTCTGCCATTAGAGCTTGGTTTTGAAACTCTTACTCTGTCTAATCACTCCAGTCAAACACATTGTCTTCTTGAGAGACAAGTGCTTGTGATGATGAAGCTTGATTAGCCTCTTGAGGCCTTGATGATTGTTGACTTTGAGATCTGCATTCTCTGGCAAAGTGACCAAGTTTATGACATTTGTAACACTCAACTTTTGACTTATCAAAAGCTGGTTTGCCTTCTGTTCTGGCTTGAAAGTTGGTCCTGCCAGTTCTTTTAAGAAACCTTTTGGCTCTCATGGTCAGCATTGCATGTTGCCACTTCAAATCCATCTCTTCAAGATCATCTGGATGAATCTGTTCTAGATCTTCAGCATTTAAAGCAAACATTCCATCATTGGCAACAAAGGCCTCACAGTGAGTTTCAGTAGAGTTGCCATCACCTCCTGAAAAGGAATCACTTCCATTAGATTTTTCAGAAGACATAAGAGCAGTATTGTGGTTATAAGAAAGAGATTTCTTTTTAGTATCAATCTCAGTCTCAAACACTCTCAGACTGTTGTACAGATCATCCAGTTCTATTTCATCAAGAGTGTCTTTTGTTCTCCATTGTGCAGCATAAGCTGTCCATTCTTCTCCAAGAGATCTGAGAAACTTTCTGTTGACTTCATCTTGATCCAGGCTGACTTTTGCACTTTCCAGTTCACTTATCAGTTTGTTGAACCTGTCAAAAATTTGAGTAAGGTTTTCATTCTTGCCACCAGAAAAGTTCTCATACTGCTGTTTCAAAAGATCCTTTTGATTTCTCTTAGTACTGGCATTACCAGCAAATCTTTTCTCTAAAGCAATCCAAAGAGAATGAGCAGTATAAAACTTTTTGATGTTGATAAGCATTAGGAATGGCTATTTGTAAAAGAGTAAGAGCTTTCACTTCATTCATTCTAGCCTTTCTTTCAAGTTCAGTTTTTGAAGGAGTTTTGACTGGTTTTCCCTCATCATCAAGTTCTGGATCAACTACAGGAGGAAGTTCAACAGCTTCCCATATGGCATAATCAATGAATTGAATATGCTGTTGAATCCTGAGTTTCCACATCTCAAACTCAGTGGGCTTGAGCATAGGCACTTTGAGTCCTTGCCCAGACCCACTGCTGCTATTATCAAATTCCATTGCAAAAGATTAAAAATTTAAAAGAAAGCTTTCGACTTTGAAAAAAAACAAAGAATGACCTGTGGCTCTGATACCACTTGTCAGGATCTGAAACTAATTAACCAAGACTAACTGATTTGAATTTATCAGAGTATAAATCAATAATCTTGCTTTGAATCAAAGTTTAATTAAGAAGTTTGCGGAATAACACTTAATTATTTAACAAAAGCTTTTAGAATCAATAGCAAATAAACACAAGTAATAATCAAAACTGCTTGTATTGATGACTTCAATTATTACAATCACCTCTAATCTGTTTGATTAGACGAAGAACACAAATTGTTATTAGGGTTTTACAACCTTAGAGGCTTATGAAAAACTCAAACAAAAAGCAATTACAAACTTGAATACGCAGAAAACTCCTATACAATAGAAAGACCTATTCTATGTATTTATATTGCTTCTTGATTTGTTTCCTTGAAGGACTATGACTTCTCTGATAGTAGATATGCTGAAATCTTCGTGTAGATATCTTTTCCTGAATATCAGCACTTTCTGTTTATGAAATTGTTGAGCAGCTTGAATCACTTGACAGCTTGAACAGAGCAGCTTGAGTTGATTTACTCTGCAGCTTGAACTTTTGCACTAGCAGCTCGAGATTCTTCTACTAACAGCATGAACTTTGTACTTACATAGAAATTCTACTAACAGTATGAGAAGTCTAACTAACAGCTTGAGCTACTTAGACTATTTCCCAACAACAGTCCAAATTGTTGAACTCTTTTGTACATTAGTTGTACCTTGTTACATCTGTTGTAACTCTTCTTATTTACATTAGTTGTAATATACATTAGTACATTAGTTGTACTTCTGTAAAAACATGTGTTGTGTATGTAATCAAAAGCAGTATATATATAAACTGATCTTTTACGTTACTTAAGTGTTGTAATTTCATTCCAGCAAAATGTATTGTAAAATGTATAGTGATTATTGATTAAATCAGCTCAGACTGATTACTGCAAATAGGGAAAGACTGTTAGGCACAAAAAGGCCTCAGTCAAACCTGCTCTACATCTGAGGGGGAGATTTTTCAATCAAACATGTTGATGCACTTGAAGGTATAATTTAAGGCCTGTTTATGCCTTATTGAAATCTGAAATGTGATTTGCAATATCAGCCCAAAGCTGTTTACCATGTTGCATTCGCTGCAACAAAGGCAGTTTGTCCAAGCTGTTCTGTCTGCTGAACAGGCTGGACATAAACTGTCTACGCTGCTCTGTTCTGTTGAGCAGCTTGGAAAGTTTACAAGTGTTTTGTTCTTTGTGAACAGAACCTGTTCTTTGTGAACAGGTTAAACACTTTATGGAATATGTTTCCAAGTCCTCATGTATTGTTTTTTGCTACAAGATCAGTTTACAAGTCAAAGACAAAGTGGAAAACAGAACTGCACAGCCTGCCTACGCTCTTCTGTTACATGAAGACAAACAGATATCTGAAAAGGGTGACAGACCTTTTCTATATCAAAATAGCATTAACAAAAGAAGAAAGATGCAAAGTTGACATTCCTCTTTTGGTTAAAGCCATATGCGACAGTGACAAAAAGGAAAAGACAAAGATTTTGTTATATGAAGACAAATATGCTTTATCAGAACGTGCAGAAAGGTGTCTTGTCTTTTTGGAAAGACTTTCCACTATCTCATCTGTCCAATGAAGAAGCTTAACTGAGATTCTCCTTTTGAGTATAAAAGGAAGCTTCTAGAGATTATGAGAAATCAAAAGTGTGAAATCAGAACGTGCATTGAAGTGTGTTATTCCATGCATGCAAGTCTGCTTATATAAAACAGTAGAGTGTGTCTAAGCTGTTTTTGCTTAAGCTGTTCATCTGAGTTTTGTAAAAACAGTGAGTGCATCTAAGTGAGTGTGGTCATTGTATCTAGTCTGAATGTGTCTTAGATTAGCTGAAACAACTGTTGTATCTGTCATCTCAGCTTGAACCTTTCCGCATTCAAGCTTGTTTGTAATTAACACTTGTTAATAATATACACAAACATTGAGAAAAGATTGTTAAGTTTTTAAATAGCTGTATTCAAACACCCCCCCCCCCCCCTCTACAGCTTAGAACTATACAGTTGGGAAACCTTTTGGGACCTACAAAGATAAATAGTGTTTTAGTTTGATATGTCGCTGTTATTGATAAAGAGTTAAATGTTGATGCTATTATGAGTAAAAAGATCAAACGTTGTTGCTATTATTGGTAAAAAGATAAAAGTTGTTGCTATTAATGAATGGTAGCCTGCTATAGCAGGTTTACAGGTCAAAAGTTGCTATAATCGGTAAAAAAATACAAAAGTTGTTGCTATTAATGATAAAAAATAAACAATGTGACTATAAACGGTAAAACTACACAAAGTTGTTGTTATTTTGACATATAATCTATATCTATATATACTAATAAAGCAACACATGTCACTCTCTCGTGACATTTTAATCTCATTTTCCCGCCTATTTTCTTACCTTAATTTCCACTCTAATTTTAAGGAAAGTAAAATTAATAATTATAATTATCTTTTATAAATTATTTATGATATTTTATTTTCTTATTAATTAAAAATTTTATTAAATCTATATATAAAATTAAAAATCCATGAATCAATATTCTAATCCATTCACTAAACATTTTATTTATCCGTATATTATGTATTTTAATTTCATAGTTTATATCGTTTAAATAATTTATCTATCGAGTTTAATATTAGCATTCAATTATTATACATTTATAATTATAATATAATAATTTAATTTTATTTGCATTTTGACAAAAATATTATTTTATAAATATATCACATGCAATCCACGGCAAATAACCGGTTTATATATAAAGTAAACGTCAATTGTTCCCAACTTGAAGCTTACTTTGATCCACATGCCTTTTGTTTTCCCTCTTTTTTTACGGAAAAACCAAAAACACATTCATTACTAGAATCAATCGAATGTTCTTCATAATTTCTACCCAATCTTTCACCAATTCAACCCACCTCTGAATCTTGAATCTGTTTTCCCTGTAGATGCGTCTGAAGAAATCTGGCCTTCAGATCGGAGAAGACCCAAAATTCTCTTCCGATTTGAAAAACCCCCAATATTCCTTTCATCATAACCCTAATTTTAGTAATTTCAACTCCTACAAATTACGAATCTCCCATCTCAAAATCCAAATTCCTACAGATGATTACAATGAACAACGACAATCGGATTTCAATTTCAATTTCAATGAAAACCCATCATCACCATCAAATATTTCATATCCTGTTTTTTCGAATCGTTTTGTTATGAATCGAGAAACGTGTTGTTCTTCGTCTTCAGAATTGTTTCTATCCACCAAAGAAATTGCTTTGAAGCTCGTTAATTTCACCTACGTCAAGCTCTTTTGGATTAAATTCCCTCCGAAAATTCTAATTGTTCTTATTTTGCCTCCAATTTACTTGTTTTCTGTAAATCATTACAGATCTTTGTATCTTTATGTACTCTTTTTAATTGCTTTTTGTGTTGTGATTTTATCTTCTTTTAATCTAAATTCGTTTCATACCTCTAGTATATCGTCGATCCGTCCATACATTTCAAGAAATTTTCCATTTTTAAAGCTTTCAAACTCAGATAATGCATCATCAAAAACATGCCCACCAGTTGTTTGGTCAATTGGCTCAAAGACTAGATTTGAGGAACCAACAATTTCAGGGTTCTTGGTGAAGGTTTACAGTAATGGGGATGTTTATGAGGGTGAATTTTATAAAGGAAAGTGTTCTGGAAGTGGGGTTTATTACTATAACATGAATGGAAGGTATGAAGGTGATTGGGTCGACCAAAAGTATGATGGGTATGGTGTGGAAACGTGGGCGAAAGGGAGCCGTTATCGTGGGCAGTATCGGCAGGGTTTGAGGAATGGATATGGGGTTTATAGGTTTTACACTGGGGATATGTATAGTGGAGAGTGGTTTAAAGGGCAGTGTCATGGGTGTGGGGTTCATAGTTGTGAAGATGGGAGCAAGTATTGTGGGCAGTTTAAAGGGGGTGTCAAACACGGCCTCGGCCACTACCGATTTAGGTAAAATCTTTTTGATTAAGCAGCTTCAATTTCAAGATCCAAGTTTCGTACTTTGTTTTAATGTTAGTTATACATGTCTATATATCTTTTGAGCAAAATTTATCAAATGTTGTTGCTTTTTCTTTATTGAGCATAGGATGACATCAAACTTTTACTTTTGTTTCTGACAAGCAAAACCATTTTTTTATACATTCTTAGTTATGAACTTAGAAAAACTTATATACCTTGATAATTTCTCAGTAATTACAAAAATTATCGTGTAAAGAAAACTACGTTGTATTGGCAGAATAGAAGTGAAAGTTCGTTGTTATCCTATGATGTTTTCCTTGCATTTAGTTACCAGTGTGAAATCGTTCATCTATGTTCAAAGACCTAGAGTATACAAAAGAAAGTAAGTTGTGTAAAATGGAACAGAGTGAGTTTGAATACTATTTGATGATATTTGTCCTTTTGAATTTCATGTCATTTTTTTGTAGTTTGTCCATACTCAAAGATTTCAACCTTTTTCATCATTGGTCTTTGATTCTTGATACTTGTTTTCTATGTGTGCTTACACAACTTACATGGGTGCTTTTCGATCATAATTTTCCTATTAGGAACAAAGTAAAGAGACTGGGATATTGGGAAAGAGATCAACTATTAATGTCGAATCATTGGTTTCGTTTGTTGACGGTAGTACTCTATACTAGGATCAACAATCACATTCACACAATGACAATTTCCTGAAACGATAAATCAAAGAAACCACATTTATGTGATCGAATAACTTCTATACGTTCACAAATTATTTCTAGGATTTCTATTATATTTACTTTGGGAATTGTGTAACATATTCTTTTCATTGTTGTCTATTTATAAAGTGATTGAGCTTTTGTTACACAATGCTGCAGAAACGGAGACACATATGCTGGAGAGTATTTTGCAGACAAAATGCATGGTTTTGGTGTATACCGCTTTGCAAATGGCCACCGATATGAGGGTGCTTGGCATGAGGGAAGAAGACAAGGATTTGGTTCGTATACATTTAGAAACGGAGACACTCAATCAGGCCACTGGGAAAACGGTGTTCTCGGAGTCTCGACCTCTCAGGATGCATTTCTTCCCGAATCTTCTACTACAGTTTCTCATGCCAAAGTTCTTAAAGCAGTCCAGGTACTCAAATTTGGTAAAAGAAGTTATAACTGTCATTTTAAAATATTAAATAGCATTAAAAGAACAAACTTATTAATAAGAGTTTTTTATAATTTGAAATTACTAAAAGGGTAAACAAGTAATTTTATATTTAAAAAAACTCATGTTTCTTGGGAAAAAAAATACTTCAAGAAGCTTTGAAAATTAAAAAAAAAATTATTTTATTAAAAGCTCATGTTCTATCATCCATACAAAGTTGTAATTTGAATATGAATATATTTGAGTATCATTAGGATCTAACGGAGCGAACCTACTGTTTATTTCCGTAGGAAGCGAGACGTATTGCTGAGAAAGCAGTTGCTGTGGCTGAGGTGGACGAGAGGGTGAACCGAGCCATCACAGCAGCTAACCGTGCCGCCAATGCAGCAAGAGTTGCAGCAGTTAAAGCAGTCCAAAACCAAATCTTGCACCGTGATGAAACTCGTGATTTATCGCTATCTATCGTCTAATTCCCACCACGTGAAAGCGATGAATGCAAATAAACTGCATTTGGTCGCCTTAATTATCGGGAACTTTTTTTTTATTTTTTAAACAAACGGTGGTTGATGATCAGTTGAAGATAGAAGCACATAGGATCTTTATAAAATAACTATGTTCTTTTTTTTAAATATGACAACTGCTCTTTGTATTTTTGGTAAAGAATATGTGTATAGCCACCCAGATTCATGAGAATTGGAATTGGAATTGGAATGGCCTACCTTTTTTCATTTGGCCAGTAAGATGTTACTTTTTATTGGAGAAAAAATCATCACTTTTAATGGCATGGTTTGTTTTCAATGGGTTGATTTAAAAGAGTAGTAAATAGTAATTCTATATGCATACCTTATTAATTGCTAATTACACATCCTTTTTTATAATGTGAGAGGAGATTAGCTTTTAATTGTTGGGTCTTACGTCATTAACAAAAATCATGTGAGTAAGAAGTATGTGATTAGTAAAAATTAAGGAGAGAGGTTTACATACAACAATGTTCATGGTAAATAGAGGTGTGAATTCATATTTCATGCAATTCATACAACATAACACAATTCATATGAACAATTAACAATCAAACACAATTTATTGAATGATTATAGAGAGAAATATTACATTGAGTTCTTGGCTATCTTGGACAGCAATCTTCTCCTCTCTCTACTGTTCTAACCGTGTATTTTTGTGTAATCTTTAATTCCTCCTTATAACAGCACACATACACTCCTATTTATACACAATACAAAGTATTGAGGATTTACACAAACAATCCCTGAACTTTTACAATAAAATTGATTACAACTCTATATAAATTTGTACCCAACAATCTCCCCCTTAGAGATGAAATCAATTTTCAAATTAAAGTACATTGCAGGGAACTTGAACATTCTTTCTTGAAACTTTTCTTGCACCTTCTCTTCGATCTCTGAATCTTCTTCTTTATTGTCTCACTCTGATCTTCACATCTCTTCTATTCTGATCTTCTCTTTTCTTGTAAGCACACTCCCCCTTGGATCATGAATAGCTTTTAAATCTCTTCCTTGATCAATTGTCTTGAGATGATGTAGTAATTGCCTTCAGTTGATTTCAAACTACTCAACAGTTGTTTCTGAAATTCAGCTTTTCTCCCCCTCATGATGATCATAAAAAATTATGAACATCATGCAAAAACTTCAGAAACATTAATTCAATGAAATTACAGTAGAAGAAATACAACAACAATTACAACTCAGAAATTATTACAAATTGATTTTCTCCCCCTTAAACTGACATCTCTCCCCCTATACAAAACAGATTTATCTCACCCCCTCAAAAAGTTCACTCCCCCTCGAATTGATATTATATCTTTTTAGAACAAAACAAAGCTTTACAACTTTGGGGAAAATGAAACACATTCATTTTGTGAGAAAACAAGTCCAGGTCCACATAGGATTCCTGTTTGCACAATAGACAAAATCTATGTGACCTACTTTCAGCGCTGGCGTGATGTTAACACTGGTAGGATTTCCAAATAGTCATCGTGAAATCCTTTATCATGAAAGAATCACTCTTATTTGTTCCGGCTTAGTCACTTTGGACTAGCAGTTTATAGTCACGCAGACTGTCAGACTCGATGTGTCCTAATAGTGTATATAATTAGCTCTAGACACAATGTGCATCAAATGAAATTGGAGACCGGAGCAACTGTCTTCCTTGTTTCAATATCAATAATATCCAAATGATATATCGATAGAAATGTGTTATATCTCCGTGATTATTGAAACAGAAATCTTTTGAGAGATAACTGAGTAGTTGGTGGGGTTAAGTGCATGCGTCACTGGGTCCATGACGTCTTTTTCAATATCAAGTCGCATAGGGCTTGATAGATTATGTGGTTTACCCAGCAGACACAGTGTAGGATAGGATTATCTTTTCTTCAAATCCTTTCTCAACTCTCAGCTCTCAGCATTTTTCAACCTAGCTCTCTCCAGCTCACTTTTTCAGAATTAAATTCAGTCAGCTTTATGAGAAAAGCATGATCTGATGCACCACCATCTCCTTTTAATATCTCAATATCTCTCTCAATTACATTTTATCTCTGCTCGACCCTGTCAGTATCCCGTGATAACTGACACTTCTCAACTAATAAACCTAAAGAACCCTCACCCGCACAATCTATAGATGGTTTGCTTCTTGGGTAGGTCTTCCGGTTCTGGTTAGACCATAGAAGCGATATTTATGCCTATCACTCAGATTGGTGCATAATTGGAGTCAGCAGAAAGATTTTCAGCTTTGAAGCTCAAGAGATATCAGAGAGATTATGTTCAAATAATATGGGAGATATCAGAATGAAATAGAAAATCTGATATATGATATGAAAAGAACCAGACTTTCTTGAAAGAATTAGCATTTGGGAGATAACGGGAGAATCCAGTATAAATTGGAAGAGTTATAACAAAGAGAATCTCAGAAGAAATGAGATTATGAAAATCAAAGAGATTAGATCAATTAATCTCAATGATAGATTCAGAGATTCATAAAAAAAATTTCTTTCAGCTCAAAAACTCTTTTTATGTGTTTGCAAATATTTTCGTGAAAAATCACACATAGTTTTGAAAAATGTCATCGTCAAAGAGTGTCTGAAACTCCCCCTGGAAATAAGCACACGCAGTTAGTCAACTCATAGAAATGAAATCAGGAGCAAAAAATTATAAAAATAAAACTCCCTCTTTGTCAATTTCAGCTTCGGAGTTGAATTCAGGACAAGAATTCCAGTAAGATTTGTCTCTCAGACTCGGGTTTCAGTCTGATGTAACTGAAAGCCTTTGACTCTGGTTCATTGAAGTCTGGGTTCTAGTCTGAATTAACTAGAAACCATATGATTGAACTGAAGAACGGGTTTTAGTCTAGATTAACTAAAAACCATCTTGAGTTGAAGCACGGGTCTTGATCTGATGTAATCAAGAGCCTTTTGAAATGAAGAACGGGTTCTTATCTGAAATGATAAGAAACCTATAACCTGCAAAATTTAAGATGTCTTTGGTATCCAAACAGATTTGGATCCAGACTTGTTAGCGCTCTTGGGTACCCATTTCAAAACGGGTTTTGGTACCCACTTGTACTTGGGTTTAGGTACCCGTTGCATGTTATAACTATCAGCTTCTCTTTCAAACGCAGAAAACAAATTTCTTTGAGTATGAGAAAATTGAATATCTGAATTTCTAAATAAACTTGAATTTGAATGATCAGACTTTTGCGAACTCTTCTTTTTGAAAAACTGTCCGGTTCTTGCCTGTTTCTGATAATACTTGGTATTTTTCTGTGAAAATGTTTTCTGATTAGAATGACCAGTATTTTCAGAAACTTTAAGAAAATTTGACTTCGAAGATTCACCGGTGTAAATCTTGACCGGAAGTTGTTCAACAATTTTATCTTTGCCGCTGTGTATCTTTAACAGATACTTAAGTTTAAGATCTGAAGAAGAATCAAACTTAGCAGAGTTAGTTAGATTCACTTCACTTTCAGAAGACAAACCAGAGTGATCAACATTGGATTTTAAACACACTGAAGAAGGGGTCTTAACCTTTGACTCAGTTGACGAAGTAAACACATGTAATTGTTTTGTAAGATGAAGTATCTGATCTTCCAAACTTTTGATAATGACTAAATTTGAATTTCTGTCATGATCAAATGATTGGTAATCAGATTTAAAAGATTGTTCTTTGATTAAGAACATTTGTCTTTCATCTTCAAACAATTCAGATTTTGATTTAAAATCTTGTTCTTTAAGTAAGAACTCATGTCTTTCCTTCTCAATCAAATCTTTAGTTAAAGACAACTCTTGTTGAAGAGCAAAAATTTCTTCATTTTTGTTTAAAATACAATTCTGATCAGTTGGTTTTGTCTTACAAAGTGTATCTTCAAGATCCTGAACTTTCTTGTAAAGATCAGATCTTTCAGGCAAAAGATATTTCAGTTGAGTTGCATTCTGAAAATTTTCTTGTTTCAGCTCATCAAGTTCTTTAAGTAATTCAGATATTTTCAATTGATGAGCACAACTCTCAGAGTTTTGTTTTTCTTTTAAGCTTTGAATTTCTTCATTCAATATTTGTACGTCACGTAACGCCAAATGTTTATCAGTATTTAACTGAACGAGAATGTCGTAATTGTTCTTACGAATCTTTTCAGATTCAGTAAGTTTGACAATCAGCTCAGACTTTGACAATTGTTCAAATTCCATTATGAATTGCTAGAAATTGAATCTTCCAAGATCTTTTATGGAAAAACTGAGTGAATTCTGATAAAACTTTGAAAAACTATTTCAGTTAAAGATTACTTGTGAAAAATCAGCTCTGAAATGACTTTTTGACGTTAAAATTTCAGCTTTTCTGTATAAAATTGCCCGTAACTTTTTTCTGGAGTGGAATTGGGCCTCGAAAATTTACCGAACCAGCTACGCCAGTTCTAGAAATGTAGATCTCTTTTCAAGCTTCGATATGGCGTATGGTAGGCCTTCTAACGATGTTCCAGTCAAAAGTTATGACCAATTTAAGCAGAATAGGTCATATAGTCAAACTCGAATGATAAAAGATGAAACTCGAATGATATGAGATGAAACTCGAATTATTAAGGTTGAAACTCGATCAAAGAAAGATGAAACTCGAACTATAAATGATCAAACTCGAATGATGAATTATCAAACTCGAATGATATGATTATGCAACTCGAATGAATTTATGTTAAACTCGAATGAAATGGAATGAAACTCGATCAATTAAGCTTGAAACTCGATCAATTAAACATGAAACTCGAATGATTAAGGCTTAAAACTCGAATCATAAGGCATGAAACTCGATACACAGTGAATCAAACTCGAAATAAGCATATATCAAACTCGATCAATTAAGAAATAAACTCGATCATTTAAGGATAAAACTCGAATAAAGCATACATAAAACTCGAATGAAACACAAACAAACTCGAATAACAACTTGATCAAACTCGATTAAAACAAGGAATTCAGTGTAGCCCGAGTTTGAACAGGAACTGATCAAAATCAAGTTCAAAATGACAATTTTCAACAAAAATTCACGAATTGATTTCAGATTGAAATCGAACCTGCGGTTTTCACACACAAACACTTTTTGAAAAACAACTTTCGCCAATTTCAGATTAAAATCCAAAAATCAATCAAAAACCTCAAGAACACACTTTTTCAAAAATTCAGTAAAATCCAAATTAAATCTGGTGTGTTTGGAATTAAAATCTGATGTTTATCACAATAGATTCGACTTTAAATGCTCCACCTTCGTTCCAATTTTCAGAACATTTCATCCACAAAATCAAAATCCAAAATTGATTTTCTGATTTCGAAAAAAAATTGATGTAACAGTGTTCGAAAAATCAAATTTCAAATTCAAAATTCAATCAATTTCAGCCATATTAGTCTCTGATACCAATTGTGAATTCATATTTCATGCAATTCATACAACATAACACAATTCATATGAACAATTAACAATCAAACACAATTTATTGAATGATTATAGAGAGAAATATTACATTGAGTTCTTGGCTATCTTGGACAGCAATCTTCTTCTCTCTCTACTGTTCTAACCGTGTATTTTTGTGTAATCTTTGATTCCTCCTTATAACAGCACACATACACTCCTATTTATACACAATACAAAGTATTGAGGATTTACACAAACAATCCCTGAACTTTTACAATAAAATTGATTACAACTCTATATAAATTTGTACCCAACAAGAGGATATAGAATAATTTAATTTTTTATTGATTAAGGTAAATATTTTTTTTTATTAAATATATTATATCTATCTCTACTACTAATAAAACATTTAGCTTGTTTACAAGCTACAATGCATAAGGTACAAATAGATAATGCCCATTCTTGAATTTTAAGACAAATGTATAAAATAAACCTGAAATTGACATAAAACAAACACAATCAGTTTACAAGCTCCAATAAAGAGTCAGACAACACATTTAATTTTTTACTTTCCCAACAAACTCTTCCACTTCCCGAACAGTCTCTTACACTACCCAACAAACTCTTACACTCCCAAAATGGCTGGCTGGTATAAAGAACTCTTGCTGCTTGACGAGAAGAATTATTTCCTTCTGCTGTGCAAAAAGAACGTTGCTTAATCAAATGTGCCTTCTTGCCTGCTTGTTCTACGCTGCTTGTTCTACATTCCAAGGTGATTTTCGAAATCGATTCTATTATTGTCTGCCTTCTTGATGGAACCGATCTTCTGTTGCCTTTTGGAACTGATTTCTTGCCTTTTTCGTTGCATTATGTTGAAAAAACTATACCAAATATCTTGACTAAAAATATGTCTGTTTATTTTACTGGCTTGAAGCATACCTCACTTTTCTCTTATGGCTTAAAATATATCTCACTTGCAGCCTAAGCAAACTTTAGTTGCTTAAAACATACATTTCTTTCAACTTAAACTGTTTTAACTTCTTCTGCAGGAGTTGTCATTGCTGCATGTGCTATCTTGCTTTACTTTTCATCCTTCTCTGCTCGCTTTTTTTCTTCACTTTTCGCATTTCATCCTTGTCTACTTGTTTCTCTTTCAGGTAATCATTTTATCTGCTTCTCTTTATGCTGCAATCTGGTGTTGTTCAAAGATGCATAATCTTAAAAAAAAAAAAAAAAAAAAAAAAAAAAAAAAAAAGTGTTATGTAAAATACAACTCAGATTGTTCAATTTGAAGTGAAATTGAGGTGATATTGAAGCATTCTGTTTGTTACGGACTTTCAAAGTGATATTGAAGCTTCTAAAAAACACCAACTGATTTTAGGACATACTGATTTTTACCTTTTTGGAAAAATAACACCTACTGATTGGAAAAAAAACGCATTATGTTTGTTATGCTTTTTTATGGTATATAAAAACACATTAAAATCAGAAAATAAAACCTACTGGAGAAAAAAACATTATGTTTGTTATGTTTGTTTACTATGAACAAACATATAGAAATTACAAGTGATCAAATCTCAATAAAAATATATCTGTACAATTTATAGAGTAATGAATATTATAAATAGAAGTGCAGACCTGGCAAATGGCCCATTCTGACACCTCAAAGAACTTGCTATCAACACAAACAAAAGCACGTGGTCAACCTAAATGGAAAAATAAACAATTTTTAAAAAAAAATACATACTAGGTTCAACGAAACATCAAAAACATTTTCAACAAAATGCAGTTAAAATCAAACAAATTTGCAGTTTCTCAGTGTCTAAAAAAGTTTGAGCACCCTGTAAATTGTCCCAAATCAACATATTAAAAGAAAAGTAACAACAAACAATTCCTCACTTTAATATCAATTTTGTTAATTTCAATTGCATTCACTAATTCAGTTGTATTAGTCAGTTGATTAAGTTACATTAGACAGTTTCATTCACTAATTCGGTTTACATTAGACAGTTTTCCTTAACCAATCGTAGTAGCCTTTTCAGCGAGTACTTATCCTATATCTTTTCAGTGATCACCTATACGCCTAAAAGCATTAAGGAAAATGGCGTTACAAGCTCTAACACGCATCTGAATGGAAACAAATGATAAATGACCAAAAAAATATAGAGTAGAAAAGCTTGATATGTTTGACAAAAATTTCCCAAAATATATCAAAATGTTTATTATTTAAAAATTTATTTGGAAGAAGCTAATGTATATTCCCTTACCTCTTGCATTCCATTAAGCTTTGATGATCTGGGGATTTTTCCACTTTCGTGTTTTCTCGTTCTGCATCCATTTGCAGTTCTTTGGCAGCAGAATCAATATTGTCTTAAAGCTTCAAGTTACAATACTCACATAAAAAAAATAAATAATGTCGACATATGCTCACATTCCATGTCTTTACTTTTAAGCCATTTTTTCTCAAAATAAATTTATTAAAAAATCTAGAAGATGAAATATAAAACTTTCGGTTAATTAAAAGTTACTGTAATTGAAACCTAAAAAAATGAAACCACAAAACAATCAGACATGATGATGGTTCAATTGGTGTTCCTTACCCATGCATCTGTTGAATGAAACCACATATCCTCACATTCCACGTCTTACCTCCTTTTGAGTTTGATCATCCATTCTATTCTTAAAAACCTTCAACGCTTTCATCGCCCTTATCTGCTAAATCTTTACCTGACCCTTGCATCGAAGTCTGCCCTTCCTAAAGCTTTGTTCCTAACTCATCGAAAATCAATCGATCAATAATCCCTTTCATTACATGGTTCATATTTAATTTGGAAGCTTAAACAACGAGAAAAAAAATAAAAATACAAATGATGAATGATGTAACCTTCATCTTTCCCTTAGAAACATTGACCTTAGCTTGACTTGCATATTCCATTGGTGTTATAGATCCACAACCCAAACTGCTTCATTTCTAGTTAAACTTCTCGAATCTTAACCATAGGTTCCTTAAAAATATTGACCTTAGGTTGAAAATTGGTTGATGCAGTTTCAAGCTGGGCTACATGTGATACTCATGGAATCTGAGATTTTGTATAGATGGCCAAAAATATGATAAAATTTAGTCATGTTCGTCTATGTTATGTGCTCACAAAACAACATTTTTTGGGACGTTAACCTAACGACTTTTACTGAAAACCATCAAATTCTCTAAATAGCCTTTAAACTGCATAAAATATGTATTTACAAACACTAGTAGTATACCCGCGCAAAGCGGCGGCAATGACAAATAATTTTTCATTTAATAAATGTTTGTACAGTGGCAGAGTAAAAACAAAGAAATAATATTAGATGGTTGTTGGCAAAATCATCTTTATTTTGTCATACAGATTTGTGTAAAATACTCACTTAATCAGAAATATAGGAAATGAAACCCTTTACACTTCAATTAGCAACTATTTATTAAATTATACGTTGCATATTAAGATGGTGTTTGGTTAGTTGTACCCCAATCAAGACCAGAATGGGTTTTGTAAATTTATCTGTCCCTAAAATTTTGGCTTTGGTTTAGATTCAAACTAATAAAATAGAAAAATGTAAAATTCTTCAAGGATATGAAGGATATAAAATAAAACATGAAATTTACTCTTGAAACCACCATCGACCCTAAATATCAACCTATCTCAAAAATCATTACAAAAGATGGTAATCAAACTAAGGTTAAGTGGCATACGGCATAAGAAATTACTATATTTGGTTAATAACAAAGATATAACCTAGTACGCAAGTTCAACTTCCAAAGGACCACAAGGTCCACCAACATAGTTAAATGATCTTATAAGACTGCCTCTAAATCTACTTTCATGCTGTGATGGCTGCAAAACAGAATAAAACATCCAACAACGATTATTATCATTATTCTCTATTTCCCATTATATCCCCAACATACACAACTCTATAATCACAGAAATTCCTAAAATGCATTAAAAAATATATGAATGATCAATAAACCAGAATTGATGAACTAATTTATCTTTGTGTTTGTTATGCCTTAAATGATTTGTGTAAATAATAACAACCTACCTAAATAAAAGTTACAAATATTAATAATTAACAGAGGCACCAAATAATGCCAGAGAAACCAGAGTAGCAGAGCCGATATCAAATCCCTTTGGAACAACAATAAACTATAAAATTTCAGCGATAATCACTGAAGAAAGAAATATACGTCTTGGCTATGCCTCCAACATTGTCACTGATTGGACCATAAACATCTATAGCCAGTCTAGTGGCAATGGTGATGAACACTCTAATAGCAACAACTGCAATACCATACATGGCAGCAAAGCTAAAGCTGCCAAAGATGCCAATTGCATTGGCAAAAATAGGAATGATGACATATTTGTATCGCAAAGCAAGGCCGAAGATAATATATTTGCTAATTTTTTTTTTGAATATATCATTATAATCGTATCATTAGTATCTATATTCTAATATAATTTTTTTTCTTCCTAACTATTTTTAAAATGACAAAAGTTTAATTGTTTATTTATGATTTGGCTGCAACGTGCAAATTAAACAACTTGTTTCTTTAAAATTATTAATGCTTATGTTTGTAAAAATTTATTTAGGTAGTCCAAGATTAAAAAAGCATGAACTTTATGTGATTTGTTCACGGTTAAAAGTGTGATATTTTCTTTAGGTTCATCATATTAAAAAAAATGTGTTGAATTATTTAATCTATTCACGCTAAATTACCATGAAGATTTATATTGGTCATAATTATAAATATGAAATTTTATGGATCAAATTCATGGTTTTATAAGTTTACGTTTGTATTCGTTTACTTTACTTTGGTAAATATACGATTTTAATTTATAAGTATACATTTTTAATTGTCTACTTTACTTTGTGTATAATTTAAATCATTTACTTTATTTTAGGTGTTTTCGACATTTAAAAAAATTGAATTTTTATATAAGTTTGAACCTTTCTTACATGTTAATTGTGAACATCATGAAATTAAATTACACACTTTCAGATATAATCATTGTAATGTAATAATTTTATTTTAAACATAACAAAAAAATACCAAAAAAAACCCAATGGAAAATCCTATTGTGTTTGGTTTTATTAAAGAACATTAAATTAAAAGTTCTCATGTGCTAAATGCAACCTAATCTTTGTTAAAGAAAATAATTCTATTTCTAAAATACTCCTTTTAATAAAGAAAACAGTTTTACTCATGACCAAATTAATTTTTAAAGAAACAAAAACATAATTAGATAAATAAAAAATTATATTATATTTATGAAAAGGTAATTAAATGAAATTGTATACACCCATTTGGAAATTGTATACTCCCATTTGGTGTAGTTTTACGTATTCGACATCAATTGTCTTATTGGTTGGTAGGAAACTTGCTTCTTTTGCACCAAATTTTTCCATAATTGCTTGAATGCTTCCATATAAATGACTTGTGATTGCCTTCTATCATCCAAACCATTTGTTCATATTTCCATACTTGGAGGAAAATGGAAGCTCCTGTAGTGTGGATCTCCCATGTAAATTCGATAATACAAACACGTATAGAAAGACAAGGAAGAATGGACTTTTAGCCTGCATAATTAACAAAATCGGGTGTATAGATTCAGGTTAGTGGTTCTTTGTTTTAATAATATCTAATTTTGTTGTTCAAAATATTTTTCTGAACGACAAAAAAAGTACTATTAAAAACTAACGAGAAGCTACAAGAGAAAACAAACGATAAAACACCAAACAAATTCAATATATGTGTGTGTCTGTGTGTCCCTGACATCGGGATAAATAGTGACGCCATTGAGCAAGGAGAACTGAGGAATTGTGGCGAGAATCCATAAAGATAGAAACCCAAAGGAAGGAAAGCCATCCATGCATAACAAAAGCTGTAAAGAACCTACATTCTTGATGATCCATAAAGAATCGGAGAGAATTTTGATATCGCAACTTCAACCAACCCTGCATTCCATCTCGTCCCTTGATCCATAAGATCATTAAAAGTTGTGCCAGCTCCCAAAAAACAAGGGTGATCTCAGTGAACTGAAACCCGGTTTTCATAATGCATATTGAAGCTTATGAAGTAGTCTTCAACGACTGAAAAGTATCTAATACCAACCTGAAAGATGGCAACAAAGTTTATGTCAATAGATGAACAACAAACTTTTGTTTGGCCTTCAAAAAACGAACTGGCATACAAAAATCGATTTAAGAACCAATTTAATATAACAGAACCAAGACTAAAACTCAGAAATCGATATTCAAGACATCTCATGATACAAACTCAGAGAACAATGTTCAAAGAGTGGTCGAAGTTTTGAACCAGTGAAATCAATTTTCGAGCACGAAGACGAAGACGCAACTCATGGAAAGAAAATCTGGAACCATCAACCAAAATCGTTGCTGTAAAATATAACCTTCACAAGGGTAGCCCATCAAACTCGATCCATGATGCACCAGTTTCCTTCAATTCAACAATAACTTCCCTGTAAGATTACTTGTTGTCATGATAAGAAATAAGAATATACTTCATCATAAAGATTAAAAAAATAATAATAATGAGGTATACTTGTAAATTGGAAGGATTTTATGGAGGAGAGAAAGAAGATCAAAAGTCTTCTCAACACCCTTTGCAGGTTAGACAACAACAAATAGTTACTGTACAAAGAGTTTGAAATATTTTGCATCAAGGGCTTGTACATCATGCTTTATAAACTTATACTTCTTGAATTTAGCTATATTAAGCATGGATAGTTTCATAAGAATGAAACCACAAAAAAATCATGGGTGGCGGCAGGAAAGTGTAAAGAGCCTTATTAGCGTCACTGTATACGTTGTAATCGAGAATGGTTGAGATGCCATGGACGCAAACGGCGGATTTGGGCTCTGAAGAGTTGGAGCTCCGAGAATGTGAGGCGTTGTGGATGTGGTACGGGATTATGTATGGGTCGAAATTGATAGCGGCGGTGGCGGTGGTGGTTGGAGCAAGTCGTGATAGAGCGTCGTTTCCGGGGACAAACATGGTGGCGGTGGTTGGAATGCCAGCGGAGGTGGTGGTTGTAGGGATTTATGAATTTCCGTTTGGATTGAAGAGGACATTTACCCAAGCAGCGAAGTCGCCGGAGCCGATCATCGCATCGATTAAGTTCTTAAGTTGTTGCTGCATATACTCCGTTGGTGAGGCGGTGGTGATAGTGTAGGGACTGGTGGAGGTGGTGGTGAAATGAGTCGAGAAGAGAACGAAGTTGTGGTAGAATGACGCGGAAGGTGACGGTGATAGGGAGAGACGGAAGAGATCGGTTGCGTTGGTGGGGAGTGCCATCGCTGTGAGGAGGAATAGTAATCAAAATGATTTTGACATGGCGTACAAAAGTGGGTAGCAGGAATTAATAAAACCTTTTGCCGCCCAAATTAAGCTTGTCAGGTGCACGTCTCAATGAAAAGGAGAGGGTGCAGAGTTTTCATCTTCCCAATAAAATGAAGTGCACGTCTCCATGCAAAAGGTTGGGTTTTGAAATTTAAAATTTTATGCATTAAAAATTTGTACCTTATGCTTTGTAAGTGGAATGTCTTAAAATTCAAGAATTCAGCATTGAAAAGTTGTACATTATGCATTATGAGTAGTAAAAAACTAAATGTTTTATTAGTAGTAGAGATAGAGATAGAGATAAAACTTGTACTAAAACTCTTCAACATAATTGAAAACAATCATAAATATATAAAAAGTTTTTTTTTTCAAAAGCCATGCTATTAAACAAATAAAATCATATAAACTCACCACATCATGTAAATTCATTTAATCCCACCACAGACAAATTTCAATCAGGCAACAAAATATAGAAGATATTAACAGAAAACAGAGTTGACATCCAGATTGTGGGATTCAATGCCACAACATGATTGCTCTGTTTTAGAACAAACATTGATGTTATTCAGCCCAGTGCTATGAGTTCCAGCAGAAGTGTCATGCATAAAAAACCACTTATTACCTACCAATCAAATAATATAAAAAAGACGTAGAATTCCCAGCACAAATACAGAGATAAAAAAAGAGATAATAAAGTCCCCATAATAGCCAAATTTGATTAGAAAGTAATAGCCAAATTTGTGATAAAATTTAGTCATGTTCAAGGTGTGTCTATGTTATGTGCTGACAAAACAATATTTTCCGTTACCCTTGACACCGCACCAGCCTTGGGGATAATCGACCAGATGGCCACATCAGAATCCTGCAACCCAAATTTGGCAAGGGGCTCAAACAACAGAATACACATATGTTAAAACATAACCATAACAATATTCTAATTTCTAAAGGCAAAAACATCACCCACGAAAACCGTATATTTCTACTGTCACAAATCTAAGACCTCCATCGTATTTAGACTAATAACCTAACTAATAAGATTAAGAATATAAAAACCATACCGGAGATAAGGATGGTGGTGGTGAGCGAACGTGGTGACGACGACGGCGGTGGCTAGGGTTCGGCCGTTGACGAGCCACAGAAGAGAAAGAGTGGAGCGAGAGAGAGAAAGAGATTCGAGGGCTGAGCGATGGTGGCAGGAATGGTGTTTTGTAGGCGGCGGCGCTAGGGTTTGGGCACTGCGGTCGGTTGAAGAGGAAGAGAGAGAGAGAGAGAGCAGTCGAGAGAGTGAGGGGGGATGAGCGAGTAGACCGATGTCTGTTGGTGTTCGCCGGCGAAGTAGCTACGACGGTGAGGCGGTCGTCGACAGCAGACAGAGAGCCAGAGACCAGAGAGAGAAGCGATAGAGAGAAAGAGTGAGCAGTGAGGTGTGTGCTGGTGCGTGTCCGAGAAATAAGCGAAAAGGGAATCCGACCAGGAACCATGAAAATTGAATACAATAATTTTACCCTATTTAAAGCTTAGAGAATGACTTAAAAGTAAGAAATTCATAGGTGGTATTTGTTTTTTAAGAGGTTAAATGTCTGAAGTCTGAAAACCACATCTGAAATTAAGAGTTGGTTTTAAGATCTGAAATATGAAATTAAGAGGTAATCTTAAGATTGTTTGTTTCGTAATATGAAACATATGAAAAATATGACTTTGAAATATATATGTAATTAGTTATATAATATAATTAATTAATTTATATAAACAAAATTAAAATAAAATAATTAATATGAGGGAAGGGGAGGGTGAACGGGATTCACAGGTTTGTAACTTGTACCAGGAGAGAGAAATAAAATCTTTTTTTTTTTTTCAGCCAAAATTCAATCTCTTAATTTTAAGAGGTAAATTCAGAGGTTTTAACCTCTAAACTCTGAATCTAAACAAACAATCTTATTTCATTATACATCTGAAGTTTAGACATCAGATGTTATTAAGAGCCTCTTATAAAAAAACAAACAAGACCATAGTAAATTTGTTATTTTGTGTAATCTTTAAGTGGGAAAGCTATTTTGATTATTTGACATATATGGGAATTGATTGTGTTTCTTGATAGCTATGAGTGAAAAATTAAAATGTTAGTAACCATTAGGATAATATCCGATGTAATTTAACTTGGTTAGTGTAAAAAGCTAAACTCGATGTAAAGCTTCAAAAATGGCTCGAAGGAAATAACCGACAAAAGTTGTTATTTGGGTAATTTTAAGTTGAAAATTATTTTGATGGGTTCTTAACCTTTTTTATTGTTTAAATTATTAACTATGTTTATTTTATTAAAAAATATACATATTTCATCGGCTACCAGATTAGCCGGTAAAATAACACAACTGATATAATAAAAGTTTAAAAACTTAATCGCTAAATATTGAAAGATGATGAGTTTTTACCAACATTAATCAAGTGAAAAAACTAAAATTACTTAATCGCTAAAATATTACTTGTTTTTTTTACATTGTGCATTGATGTCTAAAGATAAGGATAATCGTAGAAAGTACAATAAAGAAAACTATAAACGAAAAAAGATGAAAAAAAATCTAACGGTGATGTCTCTCAAGTTAATGTAGATTTTAAAAAAGGTATGTGAGATAAATAGAATGAATATCATATTGTTATTGGTTTTATTATATATTGATTCACAATACATATTGATTAAATAATATTATTCACGTTATATTATTCGCAGAGTATACTTACAGATGCGATGTTTGAGTAAAGTTTTATCACATTTGGAATGCACGGATGTATACAATGACAAGTGCTTGTAATTTTATTTTTCTCACAAATATGTCTTATAATTTCTTTTGTCTGCTACCATACAGTTTTATATTATACTGCATTCAATTGTTGATCAAATCATATTCGTCGCCACCGCCGCTTTGCGCGGGTACCATACTATTGTTATGCAACAACATTAAACTTACAAATATTTTTATTTGATTAAGATCAGGTGATAATAAATTAGTAATCAAACTAAATATAAATTTAATAATGTCACAAAAAATATTAACTTCATCATCTAACATAAACATGAATTAAAAAATAATTAGAAGGTTTTCTTGATTTGGTTATTTGGTTAATTAATAAACTCTTTTTAAATTATAAGTCTGTACCATCCCGAAATTTGACCTGGTAAGTGAAAATTTTTTGTTGGATAATTAATTTATTAATATTGTGTTGGTCCAGTGATATATCGATTAGTAGATTATACGTGTTGGGATTGAGTAATATGTGACACGAGTTATAATGTTAGTGCATTAATTAAAATTATGAGATTACAAGAGTAAATGGGTTTAATGGATAATGACATTGAAACTACGATCTTGGGTTCGATAATTCCGTATCGGGTTACTAAAAGTGGAAAGATATATAAATGGCTTCCTTTGAATTCTTTCCCCTTTCCCTTCCCCTTCCTTTAGACTCGAGAAACTAAAGTGTGTATGTGTGTTTCGTGTGGGCTGGACCAACAGAATCCCCGAAGCCAAACTGATTATCGAATTCATTGTGGTCGTCTTCTTCATCGGGTTCTTGAGCTGAAACAGGTAAGAAAACCCGATTCTATTGGATTTGATTGTGTTATAGTTTGTCAAATTGTGGGAATTGGCTTATCAACCTGTAGGAACTAATTGTACGATGATTTTATGAGTCTGTGGGAGCTAGAAATCGAGATGAGGGTGGTTTTACCACTGGACAGAACAGGGACGACGAACAGAGGAGACTTGCTCGCCCAGAAGCGCGGTCGCGACCTTTTGAGCGCGGTTGCGATTGGACATGAGGCGGTGCATGGTCAAGCTCGGTCGAGGCCTTTGAGCTCGAGCCGAGGCAGGAGCGCATGTCGCGACAGGGCCAGGGCAACCATGATGCCAGCGCTACAGTGATGGGTTCGTCCTCGGCCGCGATCAGCCTAATTCGACAAGATTTCAGTTTTGGGCTTTGAGACCCATTTGAGATTACTTGTGGGGTCTGATTCAGTTTTGGGTCAGTATACAAGTCTGTCATGTGACAGTTTGGTTTAAATTGACAATCTGGGATCCGTTGTGTATACAAGGACGAGCAGACTTCGAGCTAAGCTGAGACAGTGATTTGGGGAGTTCAGTTTAGTTGATTGTGTCGTTCAGGTGAGTACTTGAGTTCTTTCAAACGCACGCTGCATACTATGTGTGTTACTTGCTTATATATGCGTTGAGAATGAGACAGGGTTGTGACCCTCATTCTATTCTTATCATTATATGTGCATGAGATGAGATTCAATCCAGAGTTATCCGCGATCGGCAATCGTGCAGGTTGACTATCACTAACCAGTCATTCAAACATATACATACGGCAGAGTTTATAGGCAAGTCACTCCTATACTTTATTGAGTGGCTAACCACTGCTGTGTGCGGTCTGTTAACAGGGGAAAAACGTCCCCGCTGAGTTGTGACTTCTACAGAGCTTTTGGATCTCATGCTCCATTACTATCACATCTGAACTTCATGTGATGCATTTGAGATAGAGATAAGGTTGGGTGTCATTCATTATGTGTTGTGTGCATTGTGTTATGTGTTTATTCTGTAGAGCCTAACCCTCGCGTACTCACGAGCTTTCCGGCTTATGTTTTCCAGTCTAACATGTCTCAGGCAGTTAAGTGGAGTAGCAGTCGCCGCAACAGAATTTGGAGTTAGAGTAGCCTTTGAGATCATACGCTAGCTTGTTGTATATGTTGATGTTATCTTTTGTGATACTTGTGTACCAGCGAGTTGTGTGTCAGCTCAACTTTATTAGCATTTTGTTAGCTACTTTTTAGTATTATGTCAGATTGTCAGAACTAGTGCGTTATACATGTGTACAGTTTTGGGTTATCTTTGTTGTATTAAAGTTTTTATTAAACAGTGTTTTGTGAAATCACCTGACAAGATATTTGTGGAATATATGTGATATTGTCACCTATGATATTTACTATGACGTGGCATTTAGTTGAATTTTCAAGGTGTTACAAGTATTTAATAATAATGTTTTAGATATTATACCTATATACATTTGTGGAAGTGAGGATTGTCGTTTTGGAGGTTTTTGGTGTCGTTTTAGGCCTCGAAACTTGCGAATTACTGTTTATCAAATGGGCTTTGTTATCCTACGCATGGGTTTGATATACTACGCTTGACGTCATTTTCATATTCTACCAATCATAAAAAACAAGAAAAGACCGTATATTTAAAACAAATCTAGAAAATATTCTGTAAATCTAACTAAGATTTAAAAATAAATCAGGAAAAAAAAAAGATGAAGTTTATGGTGGTTTTGACACCATTAATGCATGAAGATAGAGGAGAGAGTAGCGATGTGACACCCTTGCCACAATAACCACAATCATAACACCCAGGATTAATCTCAACACATTAATAAACAATAATGATTTAAATACTTAGTAAAATACGGAAGCAATAGAGTACAAAATTAAAATTCAAGTGTCAAACACCCTACAGTGTTACAACGTTCCAGTCTAAGTCTACATACTCAACAAATTATTACAACATCCCAAATATTACAACATTGATCCTATGATTCAGTTACCGAATGAGTATAGCCTCGGTAACATCCCAAATATTACAACATTGATCCTATGCACGGAATTACACTTTCAATTGAGGCAGACATTACCATCGGGGATGCTACACCTGCCCATCAGGACCTCGGAGGGATCATCTCCAGGTCATATAGCCTCGGTAGCATCAAATCACCAAGTATGGCTCGCAAGCCCATCAGAAGATGAACAACAAAGATAAGAACATGCAACAAGCAACAATGTGCATCTACCAATACGTAAGTCAGTAGATTTCCAAACGAAAGTGAAACAACATGCCTCAATGAACAACAACTAACATAAAATAAATGCAGACTTATATAATTCTAAGTACTCACAGTGGGTGCTTTAGTTACTTCCAATTTATATTATTAATCCTCGGGCTTTCAACCGGATTTACAAAGTACCCCACTGTGGGTTAAACAACACCACAAGGGACCTGTTACATTTCCATAGAATAAACACATCATCAACATATGTTTGTTAACAATTTCCATCAAGTCTTTACAATTAAAGTGTTAAAACATTCGGAACCATCATCTAAAAATTGCGTTTAAAACCCATTATTTGGTGTGTTACTATTCCCAAATAACCCTTCACTATATACCTTAATATAATACAAAAGATATCCCAAAAGATTGATTAATTAACCAGAATTTTGGGTCTTTAAAACTCCATCATAGTTTCGCATGATCTGGTGTCGACTCGCCAAGTCGCCCCAACCGACTCGCCGAGTCGATGTCCGAAATTCGGATCTCGGCCGGATTTCGTTTGTATCCGAGAAATAACCCAAATGTTGACCCGAAATTTGACCCATCAGAATTTTGGGAGAGTTCGGGTCTCATCCGAATTTGGATCCAACACTTATGAATTTTTAAACGATTATTCTTGTGTTCTTGGCGACTCGAAGAGTCGCTCAGTTCATAATGCCGCAGCTACGGGTTTTTGACTAAAAATTCGCTAAACCTAATTTTAGCCACATGCAATCAAATATAAAGTTATATAAACATTATTGGGGTGTTTTTACATCATTTTCCCCAACCAAAACATAATAATTAGTCCAGATTTAACCAAAATATGGATATTTTCTCAAGAACACAAAACTTCACTAAAATCCAGATTTCTTACCGTTTAGGACGATTCAATGGTTGATTCTTGTTTCTGAAGCTTCTAGGAACTTCAAATGATGATTTCTAACTAATTTAATTAACATGCAACCACTAAATTTCAGATTTTAATTCAGATTTTTATGCATTTTATTCTCAAAATAAAATCCCAAGCTTATAAATCGTTTTCTGACCTTGAATTCAACTTGTTTCTTGTTAATAATTAGCTTAATACCACGGATCTTCTTCCAAATTTTGAATTTCAGCAAAAATTTAGAGAGAGAGTTGAGAGCTTTTGAATATGAAGAGGTGATAATGAAGAAATGAAAGACTCCATGTCTTTTAAATCATATCTTTCGGCTATTTAGCCACTCTACTTATCTAGATTTCTTTAAATAAAGGTTCCCATCTTTATTTTACCATCACTTAACCAATTATAATTCATCATACATGATAATAATAACTCGAAATTCTAAAATTTCTTAATTTCTTAAAATAGCAACCAACTTTAAATTTCCAAATGAATAATCTTTTTTCATAATCCAACTTAATTACACTAAATTAAATTTCAAACTAATAAACCTCAATTACAACAATTAAGTTCTTAGGATGTTATAGCATGGGCTCCATCACGCTTGAACTTCGTCCTCGAAGTTACTTAGCTACAAACAGTTGCGGGTACTTCTTCAACATGTCAGTCTTTGACTCCCATGTATGGTTTGCCCATTTATGATGCTTCCAACGTATCAGCACCATCCCTATCTCTTTGCTCCTTAGCTTCTTCACTTTAGTATCCAGCACACATTCCGGCTCTTCCACATGACAGATCGAGCTTTTCGTCAATTTGCAGCTTGATGTGATCGGCCCAGTCTTAATGTCGAGTCGTGAAAGACTTCCTTAAGTTTCCCACATGGAACGCCGGATGTATGCCCGACATCTCTTCAGGCAATTCCAAACGATACGATTGGTTCCCAACTTTTTCTATTATTTTAAACGGTCAAACAAATCTCAGAGCCAGTTTACCTCTCTTCACAAAACAAGTAACACCTCTCATAGGTGATACTTTTAGATACACCCAGTCAGTCATCAACATCAAAATTGATCGGTTTATGCCTCCTGTCGTAATAACTTTTCTGACGATCCTGAGCCGCTTTCATGTTTTGTGTCACCAACTGTATCTTCTCATTTCTTTCCTGTAATAATGCCGGCCCAGCAATTGGAGTTTCTCTGGTTTCTCTCTAACATGTAGGAGTCCTACATCTTCTTCCATATAAAGCCTCAAACGGCGCTTTCTTAATAGTCGCATGATAACTATTATTATAGGAGAACTCTATTAACGGTAAATGATCATCCCAATTACCGCCCAGATCCAAAATGCACGATCGCATCATATCTTCCAAAGTAAGGATGGTCCTTTCGCTTTGGCCATCAGTTTGCGGACGGTAAGCAGTACTCATTGCAATTCTCATGCCCAACCCTTCTTGCAAAAAGGCGACCAAAAATTACAGGTAAAGCGACTATTCCGATCTGACACAGTAGACTTCGGGACTCCATGTCTAGAAATGATCTCGTTCATGTAAATCTGCGCTAACCTCTCCAAAGAATAACTATCTCTTATTGGAATAAAGTGTGCCGACTTGGTCAATCTATCCACAATCACCCATACTGCATCATGTTGACGCCTAGTCTTCGGCAACTTAGTAATGAAATCCATGGTAATGTGTTCCCACTTCCATTCCGGAACGGGAAGTGGTTGCAGACTACCATACGGCTGTTGATGTTCGACTTTCACTAACCGACAAGTCCTGCACCTTTCAACATACTAGCCAATATCCTTCTTCAGTCCGGGCCACCAAAAGTCAGATTTCAGCTCGTTGTACATATTTGTGCTCCCGGGATGTACAGAAAATTTTAATTGATGCGCTTCCTCTATTATCACTTTTCTCATGGCCCCAAACTTTTTCACCCAGATTCGCCCATATACACCATTCAATCCAGACTCACTTGTCTCCATAATCTTTCTCTGAACTCTAATATCTTCAGCATTAACGTTTTCTTCCTTTAGAGCTTCTACTTGAGCGGCTTTCACATCTTCTATAATCGTGGAAGTTAACATCGTAGAGGTCATCATGTAGCAACAGTCTTTAGCATAAGCTTTGCGACTCAAAGCATCATCTACCATGTTAGCCTTTATGGGATGGTAAAGTATTTCACAGTCGTAGTCCTTAATCAATTCCATAGACCTACGTTGTCTCATATTAAGCTCCTTCTGACTGAAGAGGTATTTCAAACTCTTATGGTCTGTGTAAAGTTCACACTTAGTCCCATACAAATAATGTATCCATAACTTCAAGGTAAACGTGACAGCGATCAACTCCAGATCATGAGTTGAGTAATCTTTCTTGTGATGTTTTAGCTGTCTCGAGGCGTATGCGATAACTTTCCCACGTTGCATCGGTACAGCGCCCAATCCCAATCTCGAAGCATCCGTATAAACCACGAAGTCTTCATTACCCTCCGGTAGGGCAAGTAGTGGCGCTTCGCTTAGAGTCTTCCTCAATACCTTAAATGCCTCACGTTATTCATTCTCCCATACAAACGGCGCATACTTCTTTGTCAAAGCAGTCAGAGGAACTGCAATCTTTGAAAAATCCTTTATAAATCTTCTGTAATAACCCGCCAATCCGAGAAAACTTCTTATCTCCGTAGCAAATCGAGGCGGTTCCCAGTTCCTTATTGCTTCAACTTTAGCTGGATCCACAGAAATCCCAGCTCCCGAAATCACATGTCCCAAAAACTGAATCTGTTGCAACCAAAATTCACACTTTGAGAATTTGGCATACAATTCTCATTTCTCAATAACTCCAACAACTCCCTTAAATGAACAGCATGTTTCGCTTCAGATTTAGAATAGACCAAGATATCATCTATGAACACAATTAGCGATCTGTCTAACACTGGTCTGCAAACCCTGTTCATAAGATCCATAAAGACAGTCGGGGCGTTGGTTAATCTGAATGCCATAACCAAAAATTCGTAATGTCCATATCGGGTATTAAATGCCGTCTTTGGTACATCCTCCTCCTAAACTTTCAACAGATGGTATCCCGACCTCAAATCAATCTTAGAAAAGACGCCAGCCCCATGTAGTTGATCAAACAAGTCATCTATCCTCGGCAACGGATACTTTTTACTGATGGTCAGCTTGTTCAGCTCACGGTAGTCAATACACATCCTCATTGTGCCATATTTCTTCTTTACAAACAATACAGGCGCTCCCCACGGATATGAACTCGGTCGAATAAAGCCCTTGTCTAACAACTCTTGAAGTTGTTTCATCATTTCTTGCATCTCGGTAGGAGCAAGGCGATAAGGAGGACGAGCTATCGAGGTAGCTCAATGGATCAAATCAATGCGGAATTCCACTTGTCTTTCAGGTGGCACACCAGAGAAGTCTTCCGGATACACATTCGGGAACTCAGATACAACAGGCACATCGGCCACAGTCTTCTTCTCAGCCTAGACATTAATAGCATAGGCCAAGTAAAGGTGTGTTTAGATTATGAAAATTTCCAAAATTTTCATCTCAATTTTCAATGAAAATGAAAACTTGTTTACTTAACAACATAAATCTTCATTTCACTTTTTTAAATACCACTTTTCATATTCTCTCTCTTACTTTTCTAATACCTACCCTATATTTTTTATAATACTTTCTTTCTCTCTCTTACTTTTTTATCACATATCCTTTTTTTTATAATCACTCATCTTATTTTTCTTAAAACTAAAACTTCATCATCTAAACAACTTTTCACTTTTCGTAGAAACCCTTGTTTTTTTTCTAAAAACTATAACTTGAAAACTGAAATTGAATATTGACTAGTTTTCATGAACTAAACGCAACCTAAGCATCACAACCCTTTGCAACAAGTTTCCGGGCTTTTGCAATCGTCAGTAAACACAGATCTCCGCTTCTCTTATCCTCGTATATACAAATCTCTCGCCCCTCTAGAGTAGTTATCTTTATCATCCGCTTCTTACATACTATATGGGCTTCGTTTCGATCAACCAGTCCATTCTGACTATTATATCAAACTCGTTGAACTCTTTTGGAATTTAATCAAGATTGAAGACTACATCTTCAATCACTAAAGTACAATTACGATACACGTGGTCCATGTCAATAGCTGATAACTTAGACAGTGGCATGGATAGTTGTTGAGCAAAGATAGTAGACACAAAAGACCTGTTGGCACTCAAATCAAAAAGAACTCGTGCAGGCATAGAGTTTACAATAAACATACCTGTAACCACCTTCAGGTTTTCCTTAGCCTCCTCCGCGGTTATTTGAAAAGCACGAGCCGGTGCCCTTTGTGGCTGGTTCCGGCGGTTGACTGAACCACCACTTGATCCCCCAGAAGATCGAGTTGACGATGGAGCAGCAGCTGCTGGAGCATTCTTCCTACAGTTTCTACTATAATGCCCCCATACTCCACACTTATGGCAGGCATCTGCTTTCTGTGGGCACTCATTTTACCCAACTCTCCACGACAAAAACAAGCACGTCCATTTACACACTTTCCGAAATGCTCCAGATGACACTTATTATGATATTGAGGCTCAGTGTTGATGGAGTACGCACGAGCCCGATTAGATTATCCAGATGGTCGACGATAAGATTGTTGTGGTAAATATTGCGACGAACGGGACGAACCAGAATATCCCCCTTCACGTTAGCGCTTCGGCGGAGACGGCTGAGTTGGGTCAGCAGCAGACCCAATCGTATATCCAGACATAATGAGAATTTGTTCCACATTTCTGGCGGCTTCCAGCAGGCCAGCAAATGTGGGGTATCGAATGTTGCTCATAACCCTTCGAATCTCCATATCCAAAACAGCCTCAAACCTGGTCACTTTCCTCTCTTCATTATCAACTTGGTGAGAGACTCAACCTCATGAATTCAACAGCATATCGGGACACCGACATAGTCCCGTGCATCAGTTTCATGAACTTCGCTTTTAACCTTTGGTGCTCATCATCCGGGCAGTATTGCTGAATGAATATTTCGGTGAACTCAGCCCAAGTCATAACAGATACTTTTTCCAAGGTTAAGGCGTTAACCATGGAATTCCACCACATGATCGCGTCTTTAGTGAACATCGCGGTGGCAAATCGGACCATGTCCTTCTCAGCACAATCGCTGATTCGGAATGTCCTTTCTGTGGCTGTTATTCATTCCAGCGCGGCCACAACATCTCCCAATCCGTTGAACTCGACAACTCCATTTCCCTTAAAGTCCTTAAACCGACAACCCTTGGGCTTATTTTGATGACCCAATGTTATCATTTTGGTTGTCGTCATTGTTACTCTCTTTTTCCTTATTCTTCCTCTTGTCTTCCCTTCTCTTGCCTTCGGCCTCATCTCGAGCCTGAAACTATTCTTGAATCATCTTATTTTGCTCAGCCATCATGGCTAGCATCATCTCCCTTGTTTCTTGAGGTGTCATTCCTTCTCCAGACATGTTCTGAAAGTTGAAATATATAACTTATTTAGTAAACATGCCATTTATATAAAGAAACCACCCATTGTCCCGTATGAAAGTCAATTTACTATTATTACTAGATCAAAACCTATCTTAGTTCAGATCATTACTTAAAATCACTGCATATCATTACCTAATGTTTGAGACCAAGACCTCACGGACACTTGAATCTCAAACTACTGCTCTGATACCATTCCCTGTGACACCCTTACCAAAATAACCACAATCATAACACTCACGATTAATCTCAACACATTAATAAACAATTATGATCTGAATACTTAGTAAAATACGGAAGCAATACAGTACAAAATTAAAATTCAAGTGTCAAACACCCTACAGTGTTACAAGGTTCCAGTCTAAGTCTACATAGTCAATAAATTATTACAACATTCCAAATATTACAACATTCATCCCATGATTCAGTTACCGAATAAGTAGTAGAGGATCTTCCAAGACTTCAAAAGTGTGACCTAACTAGAAGGTCCGACAACATATTTTCCTTTTCCTGTAAAAGTGTGAGCAACTACGGGGTAAGCAATGCTTAGTGAGTACAAAGATAATATATTCTACATATATTTATGCAGCACACAAGGGTAACACTGGCAATACACGCCGTATACCCTCTTCGTACACGAAGTACGGAAACGAGCCGCAGCTCCATCGTGCCAATTTGCACAGAATTACACATTCAATTGAGACAGACATTACCATCGGGGATGCTACACCTGCCCATCAGGACCTCGGATGGATCAGCTCCAGGTCATATAGCCTCGGTAGCATCGAATTACCAAGTATGGCTTGCAAGCCCATCACAAGATGAACAACAAAGATAAGGATATGCAACAAGCAACGATGTGCATCTACAAATACGTAAGTGAGTACATTTCCAAACGAAAGTGAAACAACATGGCTCAATGAACAACAGATAACATAAAATAAATGCAGACATATATAATCCTAAGTACTCACAGTGGGTGCGTTTACTTACTTCCAATTTATATTAAGTCTCCTCGGGCTTTCAACCAGATTTACAAAGTACCCTCACTGTGGGTTAAACAACACCACAAGGGACCTGTTACATTTTCATAAGATAAACATATCATCAACATATGTTTGTTAACAATTTGCATCAAGTATTCACAATTAAAGTGTTAAAACTTTCGGAACCATCATCCAAAATTTGCGTTTAAAACCCATTATTTGGTGTGTTATTATTCCCAAATAACCCTTCATTATATACCTTAATATAATATAAAAGATATCCCAAAAGATTGATTAATTAACCAGAATTTCGGATCCTTAAAACTCTATCCGAATTTCGCATGATCTGGTGTCGACTCGCCGAGTCGCCCCAACCGACTCACCAAGTCAAGGTCCGAAATTCGGACCTCGGCCGGATTTCGTTTGTATCCGAGAAATAACCCAAATGTTGACCCGGAATTTGACCCATCCGAATTTTGGGTCCACCCTAGTTCGGGTTCCAACCGAATTCGGATCCAACCCTTATGAATTTTTAAACGATTGTTCTTGTGTTCTTGGCAACTCGCCGAGTCACTTAGAGCGACTCGTCGTGTCGACATGCAGTTCATCATGTCGCAGCTACGGGTTTTTGACTAAAAATTCGCTAAACTTAATTTTAGCCGCATGCAATCAAATATAAAGTTATATAAACATTATTGGGGTGTTTTTACATCATTTTCCCCAACCAAAACATAATAATTAGTCCAGATTTAACCAAAATAGGGAGATTTTATCAAGAACACAAAACTTCACTAAAATCCAGATTTCTTATTGTTAGGCACAAAAAGGCCTCAGTCAAACCTACTCTACATCTGAGGGGGAGATTTTTAATCAAATCTGTTGATGCACTTGAAGGTATAATTTAAGGCCTGTTTATGCCTTATTGAAACCTGAAAAGTGATTTGCAATATCAGCCCAAAACTGTTTACCATGTTGTATTCGTTGCAACAAAGGCAGTTTGTCCAAGCTGTTCTGTCTGCTGAACAGGCTGGACATAAACTGTCTACGTTTCTCTATTCTGTTGAGCAGCTTGGACAGTTTACAAGTGTTCCGTTCTTTGTGAACAGGTTAAAAGCTTTATTGAAATATGTTTCCAAGTCCTCATGTAATGTTCTTGGCTACAAGATCAGTTTACAAGTCGAAGACAAAGTGGAAAACAGAATTGCACAGCCTGCACACGCTGTTCTGTAACATGAAGACAAACGGTTATCTGAAAAGGGTGACAGACCTTTTCTTATATCAAAATGGCATTACACTACAACAAAATGAACCTAAAGCAACATGGGAAAAATGTTGTGTTAGGCCTTAAAAGTGTTGCTATAGGCCTAATGCGACACTTTATGTAGTGTCACCTTAGCCAACGTCGCCTTAGGTCTAAAGCGACACTTTCACTAGATAATGCAACACTTTTCAAAAGTGTTGCCATTATTTTATAAATGCAACACTTTTTAGATGCAACACTTTTTATATTCTAAAGCAACACTTTTTAGTGTGTTGCCATTATTTTATAAATGCAACACTATTTAAATGCAACACTTTTTATACTCTAAAGCAACACTTTTAATTTATTGTTACCAACTTATAGCAACACTTTACTTATCAATTGCAACACTTATCAAATGTTGTCATTACGTAAATGCAACATCATTATCAATCTATTGCAACACTTTATTATTGTTTTAAATTACATAAATGCAATATATTCTAGACAAAAGAAACACATTCATTATTTTTTAAATTTAATGCAAATACAAATATTTATTTAATTGCTTCGTGATAGTTTTTCAACTTACAATTCAATCTAACAAAAATAATATCATTTCATAACATATCGATTAAAAAGTATTTCAAGTACATAAACGTCTACAACTAAAATAAGGTTCATCAAACAAAAAAGAAAATTACAATCTTAGGAATGCATATTCAATTCCTCTTCTTGTAATTTCTTCCATACGAAATCAACGCTTATCATGCACAACTCTCCTTTTGTGGATCACCTTCACAAAAAATCTGCCCAAAGTAGCAATCAACTTTCCTGAAACTGCATAATATGGCAACGAACTTTCAAATTAAGTCAGTTTTCGATGAAACTTTCGCAACACCTTAAAAATCTTCTAAAAACAGCATATCTATAAAAATATTACACTTCCCACAATTAAATTTGTATTTTTACTCGTTAAACTACAATTCTTTGCATAAAATAACAAAAAAAAACTTTCGTTTTTTGACGTCCAATTTTAACGGTACTTTTTGTAACAAGTCTAAAATCCTTAGGAAAGACCAAATATATAAACATATTTCATCATTCATTGATATTTCATACTTTTGGGCATTAAAGTACCAAAAGTTTGTTTAAAATAGCAATGAACTTTCATGTGATGTCGGATTTCGATGATTCTTTTTGCAACACATCCTAAATCCTTTAAAGACATCAAACTTATATAAATATTTCATCATTTATTGCTATTTCGTGATTTGGTATATTAAAGTCTCATTTATTCATTATTTGACTTTTAAAAGCCAAATATGAAACTTTTGTTAACTTCATCAATTTTGAAAACTCTATTTATGTATTTTAACCATATTTAAAGTTTAGAATTACCTGAGAATAGAGAGTGTTACATCAGTGCTTGAATCCTTCCATAAACCAAGATTAGAAATTTGTTGAATCTCCTGCAAAACCAATGTCAATCAGGTGTATTCATTAGAACAAAATTTCAGCGAGTCAATCACTAATGCTAATAAAAAAAGGAAAGGATTAATAATACATATCGAAGATTGCTACAGGGAAAATGAATCCTCAAATTGCTTTCATGAGGTATAGATTTCTTTCTGATTTCTATATAGTCATGAGATGTGAATTCTCAAAAGTCAAAATCTTAAATTGGTTCATGTTTGCAGGGGTAAAATGAAGGTGAAGGGAAGTTTGAGTGCAGCCCAGAAATTTACACCAAAAATCTTTCCTAAACCCACAAAGATGTAAGCTCTAAAATTGGTCCATTTGAATTGGTGGCATCATCATCAATGTTAAAGCATCATCAATTATAAATATTATATATAGGATTCATACCCATGATCAAGTAAGAGATGGGTGTGTTACTAAAGGCACAGAATGTAAAAACAACTATCCTATTCACCAACACTCAAGTTTATGCACACAGAATGTAAAATCAACTTATGCACATAGACATATCTATCTAATATAGATTACAGGCATCCAATGTGGGAACAAAACAGAATGTTTTGTGTTTTGTGTGCAATAGTATATGTGCAGTGAGTTCTTCAACTGCAAAACAAAATGTTTTGTGTGCTTGAAGCTTGAAACATAAAAGAGAACAACAGCACCTCAACAATGAAACAAAATAGATAAAATCAATAACAAAATTCAAGTATTAACACATAAAAACAATCTTGAAACCATTGCTCAAACATGATGGCTTCTAACATTTATAATCAGTTATTCAAGTCCTTTTGAAGCCATTAAAATTAAAAAAAAAAAAGCAGATTTGAAAGCTACAGATCTCATGAAACTGATGAAACTGATGTTGGACCTCATTAAAGAAAACAAATGGGAAGCAGAGGAGTGATTAGTGATAAATGGTCCATGAGGGTTCTCTGGGTTACAGCAATTGATGAATTATATTAGATGCAAACAACAGTGGAACTGTTTGATTTCCTCTTTCCCATCTTTCTTTCTTTCTTTCTTAAGCATATATTAGAATTTACCAACTGAATGAACCTGAGATCTTTCGATGATGATTTATAATTGAAGGATGTTAATTTAATCTATAAATCTTAAATCTTGAATCCCATGAGAAGGGTGTTATTTTTGCCATAACTACATTGTGTTTATCGTCAACACTTTTGTATTTTCTCATTTAGTTGACAGATTCATTGGTAGAAAACCTATTTGAAAGCATCTTATTAATTGAAAGACGCATTTCTGTTTTAACAGTTGAAAGACACACACACATAAACTATAGCTGCTACTTACCGACTCAAACACACACCTTATTAGTGTTGCAGCTGCTGTTTTTGTTAACTCGACACACACACATTCTGATTTTTACTTGGCTGCTGCTGCTGAACACAAAGCACAGCCACAAACAGGCACCACACTGCCCATATGCATGCCCAGAACACACACACACCTGCACATTTGTTTCTTCGAAAATATTTACTGTGGTGCAAGGCATTATGTGTGTTGCTACTTAGGAATGAATCAAAGGTTTGAGTGTATGACTATTTGGTTTGATCAAAGTATGGACATACTTGGTTATGGACCATGGATATTCCAAGATCAGTTTGTGATACAAGGCTTAAGTATGTTTAGTTTTGCTACAAGCTTCTATTGAAGCTAGGTAATACAAGTTGGGTGTTCGTGCTGTTAATAGCTTACTTATTTTGGGGCTGCACTTTTATTGAAGATTCATGGTTATTTGCTTCGAGCTTTTCAAGTGCAATGTTGATAGTCTTCACCTTGCTAAGGTCTCCACATGTCGTACATAGTAAAGATTATGCATCTTAATTCCTAACTTTTAATATACAAAGCTAAATCAAGCAAGATACATTGATGTGATTTCCAGAAGTAATTCTAGGCACATGCTAAAAAAATCAATTTTTAGTTGACCCTACTATTACTATTACCCCATCAAATACTCTCCTAAATTTATTATACCTCCATCACTTCATTAATTCTATATATATGTACCAACGCAGTTTTCTTTTTTTTTTTTATTATAAAAATTGACATAATAACAATGACAGATCAATCTATGGATAACTTTTAATATATTATTCACACACGACCTTTCTTTAATTACCTATTAAATTAAGTGTGAGCTTATGTTAAGTACGTTTTTACCTTCTGCGTGACTGTGAATGCACGTATCTTAAATACAAAATTGACCCAAGCTCGAAAGCGATAGGTTCATCAAGCTCGATCAAGTTTGTAGTTGAAAATAATGTGATAGCTTCATCAAATCCTTGCATAGGATCGAGACAAAACCACATGGGACTGAACTAGAATCAAGACCTGTCAGTAAGATTCCTAACCAGACCTTGATTACAATACGAGTAAATATCCATACAAATGCACACATAAATAACGAATCTGCAGATACAACACAAACATTCACATGAATTCAACAGCAGCAATGTAAACAATAAATTTTATAATATCCACTAAAAAACATCAGACGCAGCTGAAAAACATAACAAGAGAATTACTTAGCAACAACTTAAAATGATATACGAAGTATCTCACCTAACAATAAATATAGTTGTTCATTGAGCCATTTTACCAAACACTTAGTAAGCATATTAAACTCATGTCTTCAATTTATAAAATGTCATCATCCATTCAAGCTAATGACAAGCTAAAAAAGCCTAAGCTAAAGATAGTAGAAGACACTGTACAAGTTACAAGTTACTGGGGCTTATTTCGCCCAATTTGGGACAGGCTTCGTCACAGCTCCATTTCATGTACATCTATTTCATGCCCCAAACTACGATTCATTATAATGGCAAATCAACAAACATCAAAGAAGATAACATATACATGTATTGATTGTTGCAAATATATATAGCTTCAAATCTGAGATGAGAGGTACGATGGAGAGAGAGGAAGAAACAGAGGCAAACCTGCTGGAGATTAGTTGTCGGAGATGAGCGGAGGCGGGGGCGTAGTGCAACCGAGCAAGGGCAGAGACGAAGTGCAACCGAGCAGCAGCGGTGGCGGAGGCCAATCGCATATTGGCGGAGCGAAGCGACGTGAGCCGGAGTAGACAGGGAGATGTGAGTTATCTCTTTATCTTTTTATGCACTTTTAATGTCTATAAACCGACTTCACAGTTCACACCGTAAAAACTTTAGTCACTTGCATATTTATTGTAGTGTTGGATATATGTTTTTAAATCTATCTATATACTTTTATTGGGTTTAACATTAATTTTATAATAAATAAGAAAATCAAATAAACCATTTAAACATAATTTCAAATTACAACCACTATATAATATTCTTATATATTCTTATAAAAAGTTTTAATTTTAATTTCAAATTTACCAAAATATTAAATTAACACTTAAAAACACGTCATATTTTTTTAATTATAAATGCAGCACTCAAAAAAATATTTTTTTAAAAATGTGTTGCAGTTTTTTCATTATAGATGCAACACTCTAAAATGTGTTGCATTTTTTTCATTATAAATGCAACACTCTAAAAATGTGTTGCTTTTTATCATTACAAATGCAACACTCTAAAAATGTGTTGCATTTTTTTATTGAAATATGCAACACTTTAAACAAATGTTGCAATTTTTTAGTAAAAATTGCAACACTTTAGAAAAATGTTGCATTTTTTTAGTAAAATTGGCAACACTTTAAAAAAAAGTGTTGCATTAAATCATTATATGCAACACTTTTTGTCAATGTGTTGCTTTAGAGCGAACTTAAATAAAAAAGCAACATTTTTTAAATGTGTTGCATCAAAAGTGTTGCCTTAGCTTCAAAATGTAGTAGTGTTAACAAAAGAAGAAAGATGCAAAGTTGACATTCCTCTTTTGGTTAAAGCCTTATACAACAGTGACAAAAAGGAAAAGACAAAGATTCTGCCATGTGAAGACAAATATGATTTATCATAACGTGCAGAAAGGTGTCTTGTATTTTTTGAAAGACTTTCCACTATCTCATCTGTCTAATGAAGAAGCTTCACTGAGATTCTCCTTTTGAGTATAAAAGGAAGCTTCTAAGGATTGTGAGATAATCAAGAGTGTGAAATCAGAACGTGCATTGAAGTGTGTTATTCCATGCATGCAAGTCTACTTATATAAAACAGTAGAGTGTGTCTAAGCTGTTTTTTGCTTAAGTTGTCCATCTGAGTCTTGTAAAAACAGTGAGTGCATCTAAGTGAGTGTAGTCATTGTAACTAGTCTGAGTGTGTCTTAGATTAGCTGAACAAATGTTGTATCTGTCATCTCAGCTTGAACCTTTCCGCATTCAAGCTTGTTTGTAATTAAAACTTGTTAATAATATACACAAACATTGAGAAAAAGATTGTTAAGTTTTTAAATAGCTGTATTCACCCCCCCCCCCTCTACAGCTTAGAATTATACACTTGGGAAACATTTTGGGACCTACAACTGATATCAGAGCAGATAGAGTGTGTGTCAACTCTAGATCTCTCATTCTCCCTACTTTCCCATGGACAACAGTGCTGCAAATTCCTTCTCCTCCTATGACAATGGGTCAATGGCCAAACCCCCCAAGTTCAATCATCAGAACTTCTCTGGCTGGAAGTGCAGAATTATGCTCTACTTAGAGAATCTGGATGTACAACTACCAGAGATAGTAATGGAAGGTCCATATGTGCCAACCTCTATTACTACCATAACTCCTGCTGTTGAAGGAGCTGCCCCTGAAATCAGAACCTTTGAGAAAGCCAAAGCTCAATGGTCTGATGAAGACAAAAGACTGGTTGCTCTGGATGCAAAAGCCAGGAATAACCTGGTTATCTCTCTGCCTGATGATGTGTTCAAACAGGGTGAGAAGATGAAGACTGCAAAGGAGATGTGGGATACTTTGTGTACCGTCTATGATGGACCAACAATCACACTGGACAACAGGATTAACAATCTTATTAGACAGTATGAACTCTTCTTTGCAAAACCATAGCAGACGCTCACAGAAACCTACACCAGGTTTACTACTCTTGTTAATGATCTCAAAGCTGTTGGGATCACAAAGGACAGCCTGACTCTGGTGAACAAGTTCTTGGACATCTTGCCTGAAGAGTGGAACTATTTTTCTACCATCTTGAGAAATTCAGGTACCATCAAAGGTATGGATCTTGTAAACTTATATGGATCCTTACTAAATGATGAGCAGTCAAGGCAGCAGAAGAAAAATGCCTTGGAAATGTCCAAGAGAGGTGTTGCCTTAGTGGCCAGCGTGAGACAACCTGTTGGGCAGGTATGTGATGTGTTCACACAACCTGATCAACAGGCTGATGATGAAAGAGAGGAAATGTCTGATGAGGAAGATAGTGCAGATCTTGCTGAACTTGATGATGAGGAAATGATTGCAATGCTTGTCAAAAGGTTCAACAAGAAGAGGTTTGGAAGAAATATGCTGCAGGGGAACTCAAATGTTGTAAAAAAGAAGGCATTTGATAAATCTAAGGCTGAGTGCTTCAGATGTGGCAAAACTGGCCATATAGCTGCTGACTGTGTGTCAAAAGCTGTTGGACAGTCTTCCAAACCATACAAGACTAACAGGGACGATGGCTATAGGGTTAAGTACCTTATGGCCATGGCTAAGCATAAAAAGTTGGAAAACTCAGTGGCTTCCAACAAGAAAAAGGGACTGATGGCAGAGACATGTTACTGGGAGGAGTCTGATTCATCCTCAGATGAAGAAGACAACAACTGTCTGATGGCCAACACTGACGTCCCATCAACTAGCAACTTTAAACAGGACTTGGCTGAAGGTGAAGCCTTCAGCAGCTTAGAGAACTGGAACCCTACAATGATGTACAAGGTACAAAATTTTATGGCTTACAGTTCTGATAATGGAATGTGTTCTCCATCAAATCAGCCTGCTAAGTGCTCTGCTGATTCACACAAGCAAAAGAAAGGTAAACATGCTCAAGCTGCAGCAGTGGACACTAAACCTACTGACAAAACAGGCTCTGGGTTCAAAGCTGATGGTAAGAGACATGTTAATCCTTTTGATGCTAAACACTTTGAAAATAAGTTTCCAAAAGGTAAGCAACCTGCTTTCAACAAGGGTAAGTCTCATGTTGAAAGAAAATCTGTTGTGGTTTCAAATGAGTTTTCAAATCATAGTGGAAAACTGGTTATAAATGAAAATAAGTCTTCAAAACCAGAAACAATGATTATGTTGATAGGCAGCATCAATCACATCTCAGTAAGGGCAAAGGCAAAGCTATTGCTAAGCCTGAGAAATCTGGGAATAAGTTTCCCAAACCTGTGGAAGGTCAAAAACCAATCAAGCTTCCTGTTTTTGACATCTGTCCTCCCAAAAAGAGGAAAGAAGAAACATGCAAAGCTGTTGCTATTGTGCCTTCCACTCAAGCTGTTGATTCATCGAAAAATAGTAATAAGTTTGCTAAACCTACTAATAAAATCAACAGAAATAATTCAGAATGTGTTTCTCAAAGCTCTTCTTCCAAAAAGGCTAAAGAGAGAAAATGCTATAAATGTGGGAAGAAGACACACATGGCCAAAGACTGTCCTGAAACTGAGGACATGAGGCCTGTTGACTATGCTAGTTCCATCATTGCTAAAACAAGCAGTGTTGGAAGTAACTTAGTCAATTAGACTGGTATTCAAACTGATACCATTCAAATAGGAAATATTAGTGTGGATATTACTAGCCCATCAACAAATGTTGATGAAGTAGGAGAACTCATCACAATGATAAGTTCCCTTAAAAGTAACTAATGTTTTCCTATGACACTCTGCAGGATCAACAACCATCCCAGGTTTGGTACTTGGACAGTGGCTGTTCAGGACACATGACAGGTTGCAAGGACATGCTGAGTGATCTCAGGCCTAAAAAAGGGCCAAAAGTCACCTTTGGTGACAATGTACAGGGATCTACTAAGGGATATGGAACTCTTAAAGCTGGTGCTGTAGTGTTCAAAAGGGTAGCCTATGTGGTTGGGCTAAAACATAACCTTGTTAGCATAAGTCAACTGTGTGATGCTGGCAACAATGTTAACTTTGATGAGCACCTGGGTTACATATTGGATCCCCAAGGCAAAGTTGTGTTGTGTGCTCAATGAAAGAAAGGTGTATATGTTGTGGACATGAAATCTGCTGATCCCACAACTGAAACCTGCTTTCTCACAAGAACCAATGCAGACCTGAACTGGTTATGGCACAAAAGGCTGTCACACCTAAACTTCAAGAATATCAACAAACTCTGTAAGAAAGAGTTGGTAACAGGTTTGCCTTCTATGACCTTTATTAAGGATAAACTCTGCACAGGTTGTGAGAAAGGAAAGCAGAGAAAATCATCTTTTAAATCCAAGCATAATTTTTCTATTGATACTCCTCTCTTCTTAATCCACATGGACTTGTTTGGACCAGTCAGTGTCCCAAGTCTAGGAGGAAGAAGATACACTCAAGTAATGGTTGATGAGTTCTCCAGGTTTACATGGGTGATCTTTCTGAAGAACAAAGGAGAGACTGCTAGAGAAATCATTGGATATATTAAAAAGATGGAAATGCTGAACTCTGCTCAAGTGAAGCAGCTTAGAAGTGATCATGGTACTGAATTCAGAGACAGTACTCTTGAAGACTTCTGTGAGGAAAGAGGGATCAAACAGAACTTTTCAGCAGTAAGAACTCCACAACAAAATGGAGTTGCTGAAAGGAGAAACAGAACCCTCATTGAAGCTGCTAGAACCATGCTATGTGCATCTGGTTTACCTTCATCATTCTGGGCTGAAGCTGTTAACACTGCCTGCTTCACCCAAAACAGATCCTTAGTGGTCAAAAAGTTCAATAAGACTCCCTATGAGCTGCTCAAAGGGAGGAGGCCAAATATTAGCTACTTCCATGTGTTTGGATGTCCCTGCTTCATTTTGAATCAAAGGGACCAACTGGCAAAGTTTGAACCCAAAGCTGATGAAGGTGTGTTTGTTGGATATTCTGCTATCTCGAAAGCCTACAGAGTATACAACAACAAGAGAAAGGTGATAGATGAATCTATCAATGTCACCTTTGAAGAGTCCAGGAGTGCCTCCACCAAAGCTGTTCCTGAATCAGTTTCAGGAGAATTCAAATTTGATGATCTCATGCACTCAAACAGTGAAGAGGACTCAAAAGCTTCCACTACACCCAGAGTGGAACCTGCTAACCATGATGAGCATGATGATGATTGTGTTGATACACTCTGTGTGGATAAGTGTACTGACTTAATTACAACTTCATGTCCTGAACCAATCAATGTTGATTTTCCTGGATCCTTTGCTGATATGTTCAACAATGGAGAGTCATGCTCAACAAGTGAACAGGCTCAAGATATCAGTGTGTCTGAAAATCTTGAGAGTTGTTCAACAGGACCTGTTGAAGATGCAAACAACTCAGGAGAATCCACATTGAGAAATGATCCTAAGTGGATCAGGTGTCACCCCAATGATCAAATAATTGGTGACATCAACAAAGGGGTACAAACGAGATGGGACAGCTTAGGGAACTTTTGTATGTTCTCTAGCTTTGTGTCCCTAGCCAAAGAAAGTGGAAGAAGCACTTAAAGATGCCAATTGGATCACTGCCATGCAAGAGGAACTCAATCAGTTTGAGAGAAACAAGGTATGGAAGCTGGTCCCTGCTCCTAAAGGTAAAACTATTATTGGCACAAAATGGGTTTACAGGAACAAGATGGATGAGCAAGGTCATGTCATTAGGAATAAGGCAAGACTAGTTGCTCAGGGCTACACTGGAAGGCATTGACTACGATGAAACATTTGCCCCTGTGGCCAGGCTAGAGGCAATTCGTTTGTTTCTAGCCTACGCTGCTCATAAGAGCATGAAGGTATTTCAAATGGATGTGAAGAGTGCATTTTTGAATGGGAAGCTGCAAGAGGAAGTCTATGTCAAGCAGCCTCCAGGTTTTGAAAATGAACATCATCCAAGTTTTGTCTATAAGTTGGACAAAGCCCTCTATGGTCTAAAACAAGCCCCTACAGCCTGGTATGACACTCTTACTGAATTCCTTATGAGCAATGGGTATTCCAGAGGTAAAGTGGATACCACACTGTTCATAAAGAAGGTGAAGTCTGATATTATGCTTGTTCATATTTATGTGGATGACATGATATTTGGTTCTACTAATGAGCAGTTATGCAAGAATTTTTCATTACTCATGAAATCCAAATATGAAATGAGTATGATGGGAGAACTTACTTTCTTTTTAGGATTACAGGTTAAACAAACCTCCAATGGAATTTTCATAATCAAAGAAAGTATACTTTAGATCTATTGAAAAAGTTTAAATTTGATCATAATTCTCCTATTAAAACCCCAATGGCAACCAATGTAAAATTGGATGCAGATGCCAGTGGAAAAATTGTTTCAGTAACAGCTTATAGAGGCATGATTGGGAGCTTGCTGTATTTAACTACTAGTAGACCTGATATTAAGTTTGCTACTTGTTTATGTGCTAGGTTCCAAGCTGATCCAAAAGAATCACATCTAGCTGCTGTAAAAAGAATCTTCAGATACCTTAAGGGTACACCAGGTTTGGGTCTTTGGTATCCCAAAGACTCAAGCCTTGAGCTAACAGGTTATTCAGATTCTGATTTTGCACACAACAGGTGGATGTCAACTCCTTGGTGGTAAGTTGATAAGTTGGTGTAGCAAGAAGCAGAACTCAGTTTCTACTTCTACTGCTGAAGCTGAGTACATTGTTGCTGGAAGCTGCTGTGGGCAGATTCTGTAGATACAGCATCAGCTTGAAGACTATGGACTTGTATATAGGAAAACTCCTATTTTATGTGACAATACAAGTGTCATAGCTATCTCCAACAATCCAGTGTTTCACTCCAGAACAAAGCATATAGAGGTCAAACATCACTTCATCAGGGATCACATTCAGAAAGGTAATGTGGAGGTAAGTTTTATTTCCACAGATGAACAGCTTGCAGACATTTTCACCAAACCTCTTGATGAAAACATATTTAATTATCTGGTAAGCAAGTTGGGCATGTTAAACAAAAGTGACTAAGTGTCCAAAATGTTCTAAGTCATTATATGTCTCACACTGCTCAAGTTTCGCAGAACAACTTAGACAGAACAGGCTATGCATGTTCTATACTTAGCCGTTTTCTGCAAAACTTGAACAACTTGAGCATATAACAGGTTTGACAATAACAGCTTATATGTCAAGCCTGATCTGATGATCAAACCTCCACCCTGCTCACTCTTTCAATCTGTCATACAAGGCATTGTCTTGTAACCTGATCAGCTATTGAACACAACCTGTTGTTACATAGTTGAACAGGTTGAAGGAACAGCCTGAAGAGTGAACAGTTTCTGATGACCCTGCTCGTCACAGGTTTGACCATCAGCTTAGACCATCAGTTTTAATTACCTTTCTTCACAATTAAGTTACTTAATTTTTGTTTTTATTTAACTTAATTACTGCGGATAATGTGTGTTTACGTGTGTTAGTGAATAAAAAGGGCTCAAGTGGTCTGACAAACGGTCTGACATGGACAACCGTTCCGTTTTCCATTAACGACCATTTCAAATCAACCGCCCAAATGTTCTCTCTCATACCCACGCACATTCAAATCCTATAAATACCCCCTACTGTTTCATCTTCGTCTTCCTCACTACTTCCATAACCTCCTAAGAACCATAAACCTTTGACTAAGTGTCCTGTGCTTCTACTACTCTCACTACTTCCCAAATGGCTCACCGTAACAACCCCTTTCTACCAGTATTTGTTGGTGCTGATGTTCAAAAACATTCATCAGTCACCACAATGCTAACTCTGAAACCTACCAACTACCTTGCGAACCTAACCATCCCCAAAAACTATGTGGGGAAAGGCTACGATGAAATGGTGGAGTTTCTGAAAGTTCATCCGTTGAACTATGCCATGACTGCCTCTCCTGGTGTCTTGTATCAGGAGATGGTATATGAGTTCTGGTACACCTGTGCCTACAACCCAGATACCAAAGTCATCAAGGGCCCCATACTCAATGGGACTCAGACCATTGCGATCAACACTCGTCTGAGCAGGGAAGCTCTTCGTCTCCCTGTGGCTGAAACATATGATCAGCCTCAGGCTGAAGATGAACAGATGAAGAATCTACTGCACTTCTGTGGTGTAGCAGAACCAAACGTTAGAGCAACGCTGTTCAGGAAGGATTTGTCTCCTACCTACAGTTTTCTGTTTGCCTCAGTGGTCATGTGCTTCAGCAGTAAGGTTGGTTCCTTTGACCAACTAAGCCGTGATGAGATTCCTATAGTCCTACAGCTTGTGGATGGGACTACAATCAACATGGCCAGATGGATTTTCATGAATTTGAGGAATCTGGTGCAGCAGGAGACACGTCCAGCTGCTGTTCGTTATCCCAGATTTCTGAGCCTCATTTTCAAGTATGTTTGTGGTGAGCATCTGTACAACTCTCAGCCTTTTCTTCGTAATGCTGTTTTCCTGTTATAGGAAATAGAGTTTTCTACACTCTGGTTCTCCCAAATGAGCCTCCTCTCTCTACTCCAATGAGGAGGCTGCTAGGATTGGTGGAAGGACCCTCTGATGTGAGGGTGGATCCAGAAGCTGCTCCTGCTGGAAAATCCAAATCCAGGGTCAAGTTTATCAAGAGGACCCAAGAAACGACTCAAGCTGGGTCTGTCCACAAGAAGGCCAAAACAACTAAGTCTAAGTCTGCACCCTCAGCCTCTGTGGCTGAGGGGGAGCACAACCATCACGACAACATAAAAAGGAAGGAGTGAGGCTGACTGAATCCAATCCATAAACCCGGAAAAATTATTTCTTTATTCAAAAAAAATTTTGAAAGGAAAAAGCGGAAGAGACGCTTCTCGCTGCTTCTCACCCTGATTCATTTGTTGAACCTGAAGCCTCTGTGGATGGTGCCTCTGTGGCACCTGAGACTATGGAACAGGCAAACCCATCTATTTCTGACCCAGTCTCCAAACTTGTCCAATTTGAACCTCTCACCTTTCCACAATCACCCACCTCATCTCTCAGATCATACCAAATAAAATCCTTTGCCAAAAAGAAACCAACTGCCAAAACAGCTCAGACTAGCCCCTGTGTTCCCTCTCAACAGGGTTCTGTTGAAAAAGAAGTAACCCCTGCTGCCTCTCCTATTTTGGGAGAAGGATCAGCACAATTGGAACCTGCTTCACTCTGCCCTGTGTCAACCCCAAATCAGCCTAGACCCTCTGGTTCCTCCCAACAGGAGCCAGTTGTACATAAGGAGACACCCACATCAACTATTCCAGCCTCCCAACAGGCTGAGAATATTGAAAGACAGAAGTTCTCTCCACTCCATACTGAGTCCACACAGTCCCCACTTCATACTTCTTTACACCCTGAGTTTGCACGAGGTGCCCACACTGCTGGCTTAGACCAACCAGCAGCTCAGCCTCAATTTTCTGTTCCTCATGATGCAGCTGTTCTACACCAAACAGCTGCTGAAGGACCAACCACTCAAGCTGATGAACCTCAGGGAACAGAACATCCCTTTGGTGAGGCTGCCCCTGTCATGCAAACTCCATCAGCAGCTTTCACCACTGCTAATGTTGAAATGCAATCCATCTCCCAATGATGAGGTACCTTTACACCAAGGTGCTGCAGAGGGAACCACCCCTGGCCTTAATGAAGGTGCTGCAACACAAACAGCATCTGAAAGGCTACCGACTTCTACCCCCTCTCCTAATGATGCAGCTACAGCCACTGCTGAAGGTCCTATTGATCCCTCCAACCTGGGCCACATTACTTTTGCCCAGGCTATGGAGCTTCTCTCAAAAGTGCCTTCTCCTTCTCCATCACATCCCCATACACCAGCCTCATCCTCTTCATCACCATCTACTCAGTCCAAACAGTCTACCCATACACCTCCATCTTCTAAAGATCTGCCTTTGAAGGATCAGCTTTCCTCGCTGACCAACAAAGTTGGCTCTTTAGAAACTTCAATGTCTTCTCTACCCTCTCTTATTTCAGACTCTGTGTCTGAACAACTTAAAGGATTCTTTGATGTGTTCAAGGATTCCTTCCCCTCCACTCCTCAAACTGACACCTCCTCACAGCTGCAAAACGTCTCCACTTCCCTCTCCTCAATTCTTTCACACCAACAGGACTCTGTGTCCTCTATGACAGCCATATCTCAACAGCTGTCTACTCTTCTCACTACTTGCAGAACTACCCTTCCTGATACATTGGCCAGCCTAAACACTCTCATCGTTTCTCTATCAAACTCTGTGTCAGCAAACCTTGCTAATGTGCAGGACTCTCTTGAGTTACATCTTGCACAGCTTCAAAGTTCGCTCTTCACAGCTTCTCATAGAGAATATTCTTAAGCTGGCCTCTCTTGCTGATTCCCAATACTCTTCTATCCAAACCTGTCTTTCCCAACTTGCAGAGGTGAAGGACAATCTGGCTTTCTTAGTGCAAAGCCCGGTTGGTCCCAAACCTGCTGCCAAAACTGCTGCAAAGCCTGCTGAATTTGTTTCTTCAGGCAGACCAGTTGTTGAAGGTGCTGGTCCATCTCCTTCAAAGGAGGAGAAGTTGTCTGCCTCTAAGACTAAGTCTAAGGGGGAGAAAACATTTTCTCCTAAGGAGAAATCAACATCTACTGGTCAAACAGCAGGTGCATCTGGTACAGGTACTGGTCCAGTCGAGGGTGCCTCTCATCAACTTGAAGCTGCTCAGCCTACTCAGGCTGAATCTCCAAACCCTGCACAGTCTAAGGGGGAGGAATTCATTCCTGAGGACAGGCCAAGCAGCAAAAGGAGGCATCTCATTCTGGAGGAAGAAGAAGAAGTAGAGGAAGACAATCCTGAAGTTGTTACTACTACAACAGCTAAAGGAAAAGAAAAAGTAGTGGTTGATCCTGACCGCCAAAAAGCAGCATAGTTAAAATTTGACAAAGCCAGGGCTAAAGAAATGGGTGTTCCAATTGAATAATACTATGAGCTCAGAGATGAACAGCTGAAAGCCTTGGAAATAATGAGAAAAGAAGAAGCCTCTGCCAAAGCTGCCATATCTCTTGCATTCAAAGAGGCAAGTAAAACCAAAATGCCTTCTTTGGATGTGCAGAGAAAACTGCTTGAAGCTGCTAGAGAATCAGCTGCTGGAAAGGAAGGTGAACAGGAAAAGGGTGCTCTGGTCTCTGTGACCAAACCAAAGCAAGCATCCTCTGCAAGGGCCCAGTTCCACTTTGACAACTTGGAAAGGAAAAAGTTTCATGATGTTGCTGATAGAATACTAGCCAAGGAAGCAATTGTCAAAGCTGTCCCCACATCAAGAAAAGGCAAACAGTAGAAATTGCAAATTACCAGGATGGGTGCAACATGCCCAGAACTGGAAACTTATGACTACACTGATGTTGCACAGATGGGGTACAGGGAATGAGTTGAGCTGGCAGTTGCCCTGAGTCAGTCTAAGTCTGAAACGGCTAAGACTATCAGGGCATATGTTAAGAAGCTGATGAAGAGAGTGAAAGATCTTGGCCTGATCTCAAAAGAAGTAAGTGAGGGTGTCTCTGTGACTTACCCCAAGATAAAGGCCAGGAGGATAATAAAAGATTCTGAGCTGGAGAAACTCCTCATCTTGATTGAACAAGGTGACTATGCTGTTGAAATCAAAGGAGTTGACTACAGCCTGCCTAGTGGAGTAGAGTTTGAAGAAGGCAAAGTAACTGAAGAACCTGAGTTGGGGGCATTTTTTGTAGATCCCTGACACAGAAGAAGTGCTTTCAGAGAGCATCAGATCTATACAAGGTGGATCTGAGATAGCTTGCAGCCTTCAGACTTACAACTACATTCAGGCAATCCAGCAAGTGGAGAGCAGCCGTCTGGGACCAGCTCAGAGGCTTTTATGAAAGAGATGAACTTCAAGATCCCAAATTTATGTTTCTCAGAGTGGAAATTCAAGATCTGGAGGAAACAAGTAATGAACTTGAAAAAATGTTTGAAGAAGGACTACCACTACCACTGCAGTGAAGTCCACTTACTATCTGAGTAGGTGAAGAATGGAAGTTGTCCATCTGTTGGACAGGCTTGCCATTATCTGCTCCCAATATCAACAGTCCAAGTTGTTGAACTCTTTTGTACATCTATTGTACTTTGTTACATATGTTGTAACTTTTCTTATTTACATTAGTTGTAATATACATTAGTACATTAGTTGTACTCTTGTAAAACATGTGTTGTTTTCTGTAATCAAATTCAGTATGTATATAAACTGATCTTTTACTTTACCCTGATGTTGTAAATTTATTTCAGCAAATGTACTGTAAAAATACATAGTGATTATTGATTAAATCAGCTCAGACTGATTATTGCAAATAGGGGGAGATTGTTAGGCACAAAAAGGCCTCAGTGAAACCTGCTCTACATCTGAGGGGGAGATTTTTAATCAAACCTGTTGATGCACTTAAAGGTATAATTTAAGGTATGTTTATGCCTTATTGAAACCTGAAAAGTGATTTGCAATATCAGCCCAAAGTTGTTTACCATGTTGTATTCGTTGCAACAAAGGCAGTTTGTCCAAGCTGTTCTGTTTGCTGAACAGGCTGGACATAAATTGTCTACGCTGCTCTATTCTGTTGAACAGCTTGGACAGTTTACAAGTGTTCCGTTCTTTGTGAACAGGTTAAACACTTTATTGGAATATGCTTACAAGTCATCATGTATTGTTCTTGGCTACAAGATCAGTTTATAAGTCGAAGACAAAGTGGAAAACAGAACTGCACAGCCTGCCCACGCTGTTCTGTAACATGAAGACAAACGGATATCTGAAAAGGGTGACAGACCTTTCTTATATCAAAATGGCATTAACAAAAGAAGAAAGATGCAAAGTTGACATTCCTCTTTTGGTTAAAGCCTTATGCAACAGTGACAAAAAGGAAAAGACAGAGATTCTGCCATGTGAAGACAAATATGCTTTATCATTATGTGCAGAAAGGTGTCTTGTCTTTTTAAAAAGACTTTCCACTATCTCATCTGTCTAATGAAGAAGCTTCACTGAGATTCTCCTTTTGAATATAAAAGGAAGCTTCTAAGGATTGTGAGATAATCAAGAGTGTGAAATCAGAACGTGCATTGAAGTGTGTTATTCCATGCATGCAAGTCTGCTTATATAAAACAGTAGAGTGTGTCTAAGCTGGTTTTTGCTTAAGCTGTCCATCTGAGTCTTGTAAAAACAGTGAGTGCATCTAAGTGAATGTAGTCATTGTGACTAGTCTGAGTGTGTCTTAGATTAGCTGAACAACTGTTGTATCTGTCATCTCAGCTTGAACCTTTCCGCATTCAAGCTTGTTTGTAATTAACACTTGTTAATAATATACACAAACATTGAGAAAAAGATTGTTAAGTTTTTAAATAGTTGTATTCACCCCCTCTCTACAGCTTAGAATTATACACTTGGGAAACCTTTTGGGACCTACACTTACCGTTTAGGACGATTCAACGGTTGATTCTTGTTTCTAAAGCTTCTAGGAACTTCAAATGATGATTTCCAACTAACTTAATTAACATGCAACCACTGAATTTCAGATGTTAATCCCGCATTTTATGCATTTTATCCTCAAAATAAAATCCCAAGCTTATAAATCGTTTTCTTACCTTGAATTCAACTTGTTTCTTGTTAATAATCAGCTTAATTCCACTGATCTTCTTCCAAATTTCGAATTTCAGCAGAAATTTAGAGAGAGAGTTGAGAGCTTTTGAATATGAAGAGTGGATAATGAAGAAATGAAAGACTCCATGTCTTTTAAATCATATCTTTCGGCTATTTACATAACTAGCCCCTCTACTTATCTGATTTCTTTAAATAAAGGTTCTCATCTGTATTTTACCATCACTTAACCAATTATAATTCATCATACATGATAATAATAACTCGAAATTCTAAACTTTTTATAATTTCTTAAAATAGCAACCAACTTTTAAATTTCCAAATGCATAATCATTTTTCATAATCCAACTTAATTACATTAAATTAAATTTCAAACTAATAAACTTCAATTACAACAATTAAGTTCTTAGGATGTTACAAGCGACGGTGGATTGGCGGCATAACAACCGTCGTGATTGTGTAGAAGTAGAGTCAGTAGCGACGCAGTGGCAACACAACGTTCAAATGACGTAGAATATGAAGAAAAAACTTCGATGAGGTGTGACTAATCAATGTGGCGTCAAGGACGGGAATGAGGTAAGAGCATAGTAGCATTGGTGAGTTGAGAAGACGACGTTGTGAGACGCGAGAGATCACGAACTTCGTCGAGGCAACAGATAGGGAACTCTGACAAGGTGAGAGAACGTGAACTCACACGTGGCCAGAGATCAGGAACTCCAACAATGTAAGAGATCAAAAACTCCGCTGAAGGAGTTTTGGGTTCTGCATTTGAAAGTTTTAACTTTTTTGATTCCAGAATGTAAAATGGTATCGTGACAAATAAAACTACTTATAGTAACATGTTTTTCAAAAGTGTAACCATTTATTACGTTTAACCACACAAAACAAATTAAGTCGTACACATAAAATACTTATTGTCACATATTTTTGTTTTATCATGACTATTGTTTACTTTTAGACACATATAATAAATCTAGTCGTTATGTTTAATTGTTTAACTATTAATAGTCACTTGTTTGCTTTTTATAAACCGTGACAAAATAAAAACTTATAGGGACATTTTTTCACTTAAACTGTGACCATTGATTACTTTTAGTCACACAAATCAATTCTTCGTGTGACCATAAAATACTTATAGTCACTATTTTTTTCTTTTCATGGAAACTGTTAATTTTACACACTAATAAGAAATTAACTAAACCATCATTAGAAAAATATAGTCACAACATTTTTTACCATGACTATTGTTTACTTTTAATTACATAAAAAAATAAACTGTCATCTTTAAATATTAATTGTCACAAATTTGTTTAATCTGTGACAAAAAAACTCCTTATATTGCAATTTTTTTAATGTGTGAGATTGATAGCTTTTAGTCACAAAACAAATTAAATCGTGACTTGAATATACTTATAATCATATCTTTTTCATTTTACTAATACTATTGTTTACATTTAACAAACATAAAAACTTAATCTGTCACCTTTAAATATTAATAGTCACATGTTTGTGTGTCTTAAAACTGTGACCAAAACATAATTATGGTGATATGTTTTTTTCTTAAACCGTGATTATTAATTACCTATATATACATAAAAGAAATTAAATCGTGACAAAAAATACTTACTCACATTTTTCTCTTTTATCATGAATATTTTATACATTTAGACACACATAAGAAACTAAACCGTGACTGTAAAATACTTATAGTCACAATAATTTTCTTATTTCATGACAATTGTTTACTTTTGGACACACTTAATCAACTAAATCATGACCATTAAACACCTATAATCACAATGTTCTTCTTTTACCATGTGTGGCTATTGAACTCCACCCTTTGGTCACACAAAGCGATTTCGTGACCATATAAGTTAGCCTTCTGTCACAGTTTATTCATGTGACTAACTCCACCGTATAATTTAGACTCATACAATTAGACTTCAGGGTGTCCCTTTGGTCACCGAAAGAGATTTTTTGTGACCATATACATATTTATCGTCACAGTTAATGACTATCACAAGATTATTATAGACATCAAACAATTAACCGTGACAAATGATGACATTTGGTAACAATGTGGCAACCATGACAAGTCTTTGTTACGATCCTTATGTTAAGTCGTGGCTTAAGGTTTGAATGTGATTTACAATGGTCACAGTTATTGAGATAAGTTGTGGCTATCATAATAATACAAGTTCATATATGATCCTTTAGCCACGTCAATAACAAAAACTGTGGCTAGGCAGTTTGGACAAAAACGTGATCATAGGTCATTTTTGTACTAGTGCAAGTTTTTATCTTACTACCATGTTAAAAACATGGGCGCTCCCAGTTTCTATTTTTTTTTGTTTTTGTTTTGAAATTAAATTTAAATTTTTGTTTTAAAATATTTTTTGAAATCCTTTTCTTTATAAATGGATTCAAGTAATGAGGTAGAATTAAGGGTTATAACCCGAAAATAGCAAAACTTTTTACCTTTTTACCATTTATAGCAACATTATTTATTTTTTTATCATTAATAACAACAATTTTTGTATTTCTTACCATTTACAGCAATGGATGACCTATAAACCCATTATAGCAAGTCACTTACAACCAAACGTCCTCTATTGTAACCAAACACTCTTAATTTTGTGACCAAACACCCCATTTTATGTCCAAACACCCCAATTTATTATTAAAGAAATATTTTGTCAAGATGGAAGATGATGAAGCTAGATTCAAAGGCCCGTTCTCTCTCTCTCTCTCTCTCTCGTTACCAAGAAACAACACACGCTAGGTTCAAATCAACATAGATATAGTTTTTTCTTGTTTAAAAATATTTGGAACAACACAGTCGATTTCATGTCCCCCTATCTATTCGGTTTGTTGTTGTCTCCTCATCGTCTCGACCTCCTCCATCCACCATCGTCTCGAGAAGGAGAGTGAAGGTTTGATATTGGAATAGATTTTTTTACCACATGTTCATCCATCATTTGTATAATTTCTTTAAGTTATATGATTTCATATATCTTTCTTTATACTTTTGAAAATTCGTTACATGCTATCGAATTTCTTTGTATTCGTATAAATGGATTCGGGATCTCTTAAAGTGTTTGAAATTAAAAATCCAAGTGCTTTTTATGTTCGATCTTGAGTAGTAGCTAAATATTTTGTATATTTTGGTTATAATATTTTTTTATGTTCTTGAGTAGTGGCTAAATATTTTGTATATTTTGCTTTTTTTATGTTCTTGAGACGATAGTGGACGGAGGAGGTCGAGACGATGAGGCAGCAACAAACCGAGTAGATAGGGGGACATGAAACTGACTGTGTTGTTTCAAACATTTTTTAATAAGAAAAAATCATATATATGTTGATTCAAACCTAGCGTGTGTTATTTCTTAGTGACGAGAGAGAGAGAGAACGAGTAATTGAATCTAGCTTCATCATCTTCCATCTAGGCATGACAATGGAGCGGGGCGGGGCGGGGATCTCAGTTCCCATCCCCATCCCCGCTTCTTAATCCTCTCTTCCATCCTCGTCGGGGAATGAGTTTCTATCCACATCCCCGTCCCAATCGGGGATCCCCGTCGGGGAATCGAGTTTTTCAGGTTTCTAAAAGATTATTAACTTTAAACTATAAATAGTAATTTAGTAAAAAAAATTTATGTAAATAAACTTTAAAACAATCAATTCAAACATATTTGAGTTATTTACATATATAATTTATAATTTATAATGAAACTAAAACAAAGGAATGTATGCAAAAGATTTATAAAACCCCTAAAATGAAAAAAACAATAGTATTTTAAAGTAAGTAAAAGTCATATACAATGATATATATACTATATATAATAAGAAAACCACTTGGAGTTTCTGGACCATTGGATGGAAATAAATCAATGGTTCAGATTAATGACAACTCATAATTATTTATGAAATGTCTCTTATACCCTTAACTAAAATAAATAATTACACCTATGCCATATATTAATTTTTAGAAGTTACCAAATTCAACTCATAATTATTTATGAAGTTACCAAATTCAACACATTACCTATATATGGATTATTAGGATTATATTTTTGTCTCTAATGGGTCAAATAAGTATATTATAAAAAATTAAATTACAATTGAAACTGGTTGAAAGTCACATAAAGTGTGTTCAAGTACATATAATATAATTTGCCAATAATAGACATTGATATTTTATGATGTTCAAGTCCTATCTGTATTAGTGACAATTAGTGCCACAAAAATATCAAATTGACACATGACGTAAAATTAGTGACAATTAGTGCCATAAAAATATCAAAATGATAAAACAAACATTGTAAAATACAATTTTACAAGTAGGGTCTATCCGAAAAAAATTATTGTAATATTAATTAAGTAACTTAATTTAATTTACCCACGTGTCCGTGGGTCATAATCTAGTTTTATATATTATATTAAATGCAATAAATATGATTTACATTGTAAAGTTAAATATATATAATAATCTATATTAAAACATAATACATTATCGGGGTCGGGGTTGGGGATTAAAGTGTCTCCCACCCCCACCCCCGCCCCATCCCCATTATTTTAAATTGGGGATTCCCTGTCCCCATCCCCGGTCAACACGGGGATTCCCCGGTCAAATCGGGGTCGAGTTACGGGTTCCCCGTCGGGTATGGGTTTTGTTGCCATGCCTACTTCCATCTAGACGAAAAAAAATTCTTTAATAATGAATTGGAGTGTTTGGGGATAAAATGGGGTGTTTGGTAACAAAATTAAGTGTGTTTGGTTACAATGGAGGGTGTTTGGTTGTATGTGACTTGCTATAATAGGTTTATAAGTCACCCGTTGCTGTAAATGGTAAAAAAAACACAAAAGTTGTTGTTATTAATGATAAAAAATAAATAATATTATTATGAATGGTAAAAAATGTTGCTATTTTCGGCATATAACCGTAGATTTAAACAACATAAAAATGCAATTAAATTGAAAAATGATTCAATTTTTCTGATCGCTTTTTTCATGTTGTACTGGAACGCGAATGTGATAAAGTTACAAATTATGATTTTAATTTGTTTATAATCTTATATATATTTCAATTTCTAATTTATTAAATTTAGCTAAATATAAAATTTTATTGAAGGTAATGTACTTTTATTTTGATGATGATATATCTAATTTTTATGTAAAACAAATGCATTTTAGATTGAAGTTTATTCTTTTTCTTTTTACTTTTAACATGTAATTAGTAAAAATTCTACGTGAAATCTATGTTAGAAAGTAATCATGAACATAAATATGTGGATGATTATTTGATAAATAAAAATAAAAAAAATACGGTAATTATGTATTTTCGCAACAACGTGAGACCGTATTTACACTCGGTTTCAAACAATTAAGAATCTTACATTAAATAATATTTCTTAAAGGGTTAACTCCATGTTTATTCAACGACGTTTACATTTTTTTTTATCAATTTATACAACGAAATCACTTTTAACATAGTTTATGCAATGACGTTTGAACTTGCTATCAGAAAATGCAACAACGTTTTCTATTTTTACCAAGTAGCGCAATGAAATCATATTTAACATCATTTATACAATAAGGTTTGAACTTTTTACACAAATATGCAGTGTAATTTACATATTTACATGTTCATCTATCAATTTATGTATATCACCAAAAAATCTAGATGGACACATCTACGCATACAAAAATTCACGTCACCAAATACAATTACTTTATAAACAAGAGTTACACTGTAAATTTATCATTTGTTTATACATACTATAACAATTATTTTCGTAACAAATTTTACTGTAATCTTTGTTTTTTCTCGATTAGGCACTAGGGATAGCAGTGGGCCGGATTGAGAATTTGGCATCCCATCCCTATTTTTAAAAAATCCATAAGCTGTCATGACTAGAAAAACATGTTGTGATTTAAATAGATATCATATTCAGGTAATTGGTAATAACCGTGAAGATTAAAATAACAATTTAATGAAAAGTTAATTAATCTATGTTGTAAAATTATATCATTTACGTTAAAAAATCATTCAATCATGCGGTGAATATTAACTGTTTATAATTAACGATAATCAAATTCGTACAGTGTAAATTAAGCATTTGTATTAAACATTTAATCATAAATCCCCACATTTATCCTCAATCATTTGACAGTATTTGTTAAATATTTGTAATTTTATAACCGGAAATGAGCAACAACTTTTTAACCTGGATATGAATAAGTTTATAATAGAAACAAAATGTCGTATAAATCAGATAAGTTTTTCACCAACCCATACTATATTAACAAAGATCGTGATATGAGTTTTATTTACAAGCAGTTTGTAGGTCCCGAGAGGTTCCCAAAGTATATAGCTTTAAGCTGTAAAGGGGGGGTGAATACAGCAATTTAAAAACTACAGACTATTTTCTCAATGTTTGTATGTATTATCAACAAATTGTTAATTACAAACAAGCTTGAAATGCGGAAAGGTTCAAGCTGAGATGACAGATACAACAGTATGTTCACTAGTCCAATAGAAACTCAAACTAGCTTACAATGAATACACTCACTAAGAAGCACTCACTGTGTTTACAAGACTCAGATAGACAGCTTATGTAGAACAGCTTAGACACAGAGAAACTGTTTTACATAAGCAGACTTGCATGCATGAAAAACACACTTTCACGTTCACTCTTGGTTTCAGCACTTAGCTTTTTCTTGGCTTAATCTTTCTGACCTTAGAAGCTTCCTTTTATACCCACTCAGAGGATCTAAGAGAAACTTCTTCATTGGACTGAATGAAAAAGGAAAAGTCTTGTTTGAAAAGACAACATAACTTTTCTGCACCTTTCTGAAAAGCAGACTTGTCTTCACATGTGCAGAACTTTTGTCTTTTCACTTTGTCTACTGTTGCATTGCCTTTAACCAAATAAGGAATGTCAACTTTGCGTCTTTCTTCCTTGTAAAGGCCTATTTTGATATAAGAAAAAGGTCTGTCACCCTTTTTCAAATAACATTTTGTCTTCATGTAACAGAACAGCTTGGGCAGGCTGAGCAGTTCTGATTTCCACTTTGTCTTCGACTTTGTAAACTGATCTTGTAGTCAAAAAACAATACATGAGGACTTGGAAACACATTCCATAAAGTGTTTAGCCTGTTCACAAAGAACAGGTTCTGTTCACAAAGAACAGAACACTTGTAAGATGCCCAAGCTGCTCACCAGTGTAGAGCAGCGTAGACAGTTTATGTCCAGCCTGTTCAGCAGACAGAGCAGCTTGGACAAACTGTCTTAGTTGCAACACATGCAACATATAGAACAGCTTTGGACTGATATTGCAAATCACTTTTTAGGTATTATTAAGGCATAAACAGTCCTTAACTTTTACCCATCAAGTGCATCAACAGGTTTGATTAATAATCTCCCCCTCAGATGCAGAACAGGTTTGACTGAGACTTTTTTGTGCCTAACACAGTTGTGTCACTTAAGATATTAAGTGATATGCAACAAATAAATATTGTCAGATAAATACGTAGATTAAACGTTGCGTATTTTGATAACAATTTCAAACCGTGTTAAAAATAATTTCGTTGCATAAGTTCATAAAAGATGAAAAACGTTGTTGTGTTTTTTGATAATAAGTTCAATTGTTATTGCATAAATTGTGCTAAAAGTTATTTCATTGCATAAATTGATAAAATGTGAAAACGTCGTAGCATAGATATGGAGTTAGCCCTTTTTTAAATAACATTATTTATGAACTATTACACATTGATGGACCGTCTTTTCAGCTTACATTATTTTTCGAAAGGGTAAATTTCATAAAAATATTATATTATACTTTTGAATTTCTATTAAGTAACACTGTTAGTAGTATTTACCATAAAAAATACTTTTATTGGCACTTTTGGTTTGCGGATTTGCATTTAAAATATCATATTTGGTTTGCGGATAAAAAAATGTATTTAAAATCTTGGGATTTAACAAGAAGACTTAAAATATGATATTATGTTAATTTTTTTTGTCAATTGTTTAGCACAAAAATTTGATCAATAACTAAAACCATATGATAAAAGTTACTTTGATTAAAATAACCACTCCATAATTAGTAGCTCAAAGAATTTATAAGGATGCATCATGTTGTTCGTCATCGTAATAATTTCTAATAAAAATATTAGTAGGTTTCTATCATAACTTTTTTTCTCATATAAACATAAATAATCAAATTCAATAACTCTTGACTTAAATGAAAGTTTTACAAACTAATATCGAATGCATCCTATAATTGGAAACAAAAATATTTAACATACAAATTTGGTGGGCAAATTTCATTGGATTGAAAGATTGCAAGTCGTTAAATGACATGGGAGTTCAACTACATTTGCGGTTATAAAAGTTTTGTTACACGTTTACAAAAAGAATTAGAAGTTCGATTGTCATCTCATGTCAAGTCTTTTGAAGTGTTGATGTAAGCGTCATAATGATTGCCTTTTTATCGTCGGCTTTTCAAGGGCTATAATTTCTTGTGTTTCGTTGTATGATAGAGGAGTAATTTGCGGTTCATCATTGTCTTCGACTATCTCCAAAATATGTGCCAGCTCACGATATTACACGGATGTGCAAATATGGGCGGACCTATTCAATAAGGTCAAATGTCACTCGACGCCAATAAATTTCAAAGTTACATGTGTCTAAAAACCTCGATTGACACCTACGATTTTTTTTGTGGCACCTACGAAAAATTTATAAAAATATTATATACTCCTCTAATTTATACATGTTTTATACCCAAAATTATTGAAATATTACTAAATATTATTTATTATAAAAAATTAAAACCAAAGAACAAGCCAAAATTAGAATAAGGGTAAAGCCGTCATTTAGGTATATGAACTGTGTTTATTCCGTCGACATTTAATTGATGTGGGTTTTTTTCGAAATTGTTGATGCGTATGGACTATGGAGACTTTCAATCTGTGTGATTCTTTTCAAGACTTTGATGCATCATCAAAGTTAGTAAGATTTCCTGTGATATATTTGAATGATTTTAGTTATGAAGAGAATGTTAATGGTATTGTACTATGTGCTTTTTTAAGTAGAAAACTCTTATTATCTGTTGAATTTGTGTTAGCAACCCGTTTCCGTAATCCGACATCTTATGAAAAATTCCAAAATTCTAACTATTAAACTTCTTTTAAAGAAGTGATAGCGATGACAAATTTCTGGATCCGCCCCGTATACAACACAAGTGTGAAATCTTGTAGAAATTGATATGGCTGGCAAAACTTGTGGTGGTGGTGACAGTGTGAAACCTTGCGAAAATTGAGGTGACGAAAATTTCCGGTGATGATTGTGTTGTGAATTGAGGTTGCGAAGACTATTGAGGTGGCAAAAATTAGGATTCGGTAGCAATTTTTTTCCCTTCATTTGAACTTTGAACTTGTAACGGGATGTACCTTGTTCGGATGAATCCATTTTACTAAAGTACAAAAGATTCAGAAGTTTGAAAATTTCTTGTGGCAAAGTCGAGGTGAGGTTTTTCGAGGGGTGTGAGTGACAAAGCCGAGAGGTGAGGTATTCCGAGGGGTGTGAGTGGCAAAGCCAAGGGGTGAGGTTTTTCGAGAGGTGTGAGAAGAAAAGCAATGTTCCCACACGAGGCCGCACGCCACACGGCTACCATGCGAGTTGCCTAAACCCACTTCTACCTCTCTTATAAGCGTTCTTATGGCGATTCACAAATGTTTTTTTTTAGGATTTACATTTTACTAGATAACTTTTATCATACAACATTTTTATTCATCAAAATTTTATCCAGAAATTTATATGAAGGTAATTTGAAAAATACAAGATTGATAGAAGGGTTTATTATGAATAAAACTAACATGTTTTTACATTTTTTTGCGTTTTCATCACTCCATGTTATTTTTTTTATAAAAGTTCTCAATTTAATTTTTTCTTTTGGTTTAGTAAAAATTAGACATTAGACCTCAATTATAACTAGTGAATCAAGTTATAAAAAACTAAATAACTGGGTTTCATTGTCCAAATTTCACTAAACCAAAAGAAATTAACATGAGAACTTTTATGGAAAAAAAATTAAAATGGAAAAACAAAAACACAAAAAACATATTTTATAATAAACCCTTGATAGAATTTAAAATTCTAAGACGGAGGCAGAGTATCTAAAACACTAAAAAAATTTTTTTTAAAAATCCTGGTATATTATTAAATCAGAACTAAAATCACAAACCGAACAAGGGATTTTAAATGTAAATCCAAAGAAATCTCAAGAAATACAATAACCAAACACCCATTACGGTTCGAAGTATCGTTTAGAGATCAATACATCAGCATCCCATAACAAAAATGAAGGCAAAAAAAACATGTTAATAAAGGTCAACAATTTTAAGATTCTTTAAAAAAAACACCAATATATTGATGCCTGATGATTCGACTACCAACCAAACCATCTAAACAAAATTGGTACTCGATGCTTATCAGAGAACGAACATCTTCAACATCAAAGAACTGAGAACTCGTGTCCACTTAACTCTCAGTTTGCTCCCTCAGCCTTCGAATTGTGCTCCTCACAGTAACCGCACTAGCCGTGCTATTACATAACAAAGATAAATAAACAAAGAAAATTTAGTATCTATGTACAAGTAATAAGGATTAATCAAAGTTTGTAAAGCTTTGCTATACAAACGTAAGATATTTGAAAGAGAAGAAAGTATATACTTTAATGTATATGCACCGCCTGCTTTGACCTTGCCACAATCCTTACAACCCCATATCCCGACAGCCTTTCTCTTCACGGCGTACTGATTTTTATTTGAAGTTTGTATGAACAAATGAAAAAAGAAGACAGATTGAAAACTGTTTGTTGATAGTTCTGATACCAAATTAAATGGACTAACAAGAAGACAGATAAAATGTACCTTCCCACAGAATTCACAGAAATATTTGCTATGTTGGCTGACCTCCATTTTTTTAATCTGCTTCCGCAGACTAGCACCATAACGAGTACCTGAATAAGGTTACCAGTGTTAAAAAATTAACAAACCAAGACTCATAATTGATTATAATGTGTAAAATATATGGATTAATGATGTGTGTGTGACTGAATGAGAATGAACGCAACAAATAATGCAGTTACATAGTCAAAGAGATCAAAATGAAGAATTTCAAGCCAAACCGAGCAAATTAACAGATAATAATAAGATATGAAATTAACTGATCGGACCAATATTTATTCTTTTGGGATTGGCTTTAGAGCTGCATACCATGTTTTATGTTTCGAAAACACAACACATTGTGTTTGGCATTATTTTTCCAAAGCATTATTAGCTAAATTTTTGGCCTTCAAACACCATTTTGAGAAACACCTCTATGGTTTCTGAAACCTACTTCTTGGAGCTGACAAGCAATCCCAAACATCCAAAAGAATATCACATATACAAGCTTAAAATTTTATATCATATATATCCCTCCTAAACTTCATAATATTATATAAACCCAACTTAAGTTATTAAAATCATATATACCCCTCTTAAACATTATTAATATCATATATATCTCTATTAAACATTATTAATATCATATATTACTTATTAATTAATAAGCATTCTACCCTTATTTATTTCACCTTTCAACTAAACTTCAAAATATCATATTTACCCAACTTAAATTAACTTTTAATATCATATCCCTCTTAATAATTTTATATCATTCATTTTTATAAACTTTTACTATATAAATTTTTCATAGTAAAAGAAAACATTACCAATATAATCATTGAGAAACTTACATGTAATTATTAGATATTTGTTTTATAAATATAGGGTTATTTTAGTTAGTAAAGAATCACTTTTTAAACAAACCAAGGTTTCTCTATCGTTAATGTAAAATTTGTTTTACGAGGAAGAATTTATATAGTAAAAGTCTAAAAAAAATATTAAGAATTAATTTAAGTTTGGGTAAATATGATATTATGAAGTTTAGTTAAAAGGAGAAATAAAAAGGGTATAATGGTCATTAACTAATAAGTAATAATAAGTATGAGTTTTAAAATAATCAAATTATTGAATTTGGGTATATACGATATTAATAATGTCTAAAAGGGATACATGTGATATTAATAACTTAAGTTGGGTACTATGCAGTTAATAGCGTCTCGCGGTCCAATAGCGGTCAAGACCGCTATTTGCTATCGCGGTTATTACGGTGATATATCGGTGATATAGCGGTATATTTTATATATATATACATATATATATATATGTATATATATGTATATATATATATATATGTATGTATATATGTATGTATAATCATAATCATAGACATAAAGAACATAATATGAAGAACTAAAATCCTAAAGAACATAAACATAAAGAACAAAAGTCATAAAGAACTAAAATCATAGAGGTCATAGAATCGAACAATACATTAAACAAACAAAGATAAACAAGATATAGCATTACTTTATAAAGTATTAAACAAAGTATCAAAGATTTAACAAAATATAGCTTAAAGAATGATCGATCTGGACTGCTCCTCCAAATAGCGGTAAATAGCGGCAAATAGCGCCGCTATTCGCGGAACCGCTATTTAGCACCGCTATTTAGGACCGCTATTTTTTCAAGGACCGCTAACCGCTATAGCACCGCTATAGCGGCGCAATTAACTGCCCAGGTTGGGTATGGTATACACGATATTATGACGTTTAGTAGGGATATATATGATACTAAAATTTTAAGTTGGGTATATATATGATATTATAGAGTTTTGGAATAGTATATATGAAATTCTCCCTAGATTTTATAACTACGGGACAAATGGTATGGAGAGAATGAAACTACTTGTATTTACAAGCTATTTTGACATATGTCAATAACCTTAATTCTCGATGAAATTGAATAAAAAGTGATTTTCATGTGAATGCTCATTTCTTCATTCTACGTCAATGTAGAGTGTTTTTTTTAGAAAGATAATGAGTTTTCATTCTTCCTTCTTTATTAACTATGTTAATTTTGTTTATGTATCATCATTATAAGTTGAAAACACAAGCAATTCCATTCTCTTTGTTTCCTCTATACCAAACATCCCCTTAATTAGCTCAAACTTGTTTCGGTTTCAGCATGTAACATAAAATCATTACCAGATTATGTCCTGGATATAGCTGATTTCAGCAAAATATATTTTGTATAGATTCTTCATCATACATCAAGATTCCAAAATCTACAAAGATGACGATGAGATATAATTCAAAGGGCATATCATGTGACCACCTTGTGGATTTAAGCCTAGGCGCCTAGCACCATGACAGCACTAATCCAGAATATAAAGCTAATTGAAAATGAGCCGAAAGTATTAACGAAATGTTACATCAGTAGCAAAACTTGGCAAACAAAAACACTTAGATGGCGTTTGGTTCATGTGATGGAATTTGATAGAATTGGAATTTAAATTAAGCTTGTTTACCATTTTTGATAACTAATGTAAAGGGTTAAATTTTATGTATTTTCCATCAAATTTCCTTGTTAATAGGAATTTGACATTCCTTCCAAATTATACATGAATTAAATTCCAACCTACACATGAATTAGATTCCAACCAACATCTCTAACCAATACTAAAAAAATCTTCTACATTCACCATCAACCAAATTAATAACTAGAATTTAAATTTCAATTCCTTCGAATTCCATTCCATAACCAACGCCACATTAAAGCAAATTGTAATACCACCAGAAAAGTAAAAGAGATTAACTTACCATATTTTCCAACAATACCAGCCTTCTTCGTCCTCTTTGTCTGAAATTCAAATAAATATCTAATTAGCATTCAAAATGCCTTGCAGAAATCGCAAATTAAACAGCAAAACATGAAAATCAATATAGTTTTTTTATATCTATCCCATCAATCCCTAACAAAGCTCAAACTCAAATTAAGGGCAAATTTAATAATTCTGTAAGATTAAGAATTAACAAAAAGAATCAGAAAAATCCAACAATTAATTCATAAGGTTGAAGTTTTGAACATTGGCAACACTTATTTTCAAAAACAGAGAAAACATTATACTGAAGTTAACAATCAAATTATTCGACTTAAGAAGAGTGCCATCTTCTTTCAAAATGATGTTAATCAATTTCAAGTTTTGTTGATATTTCAAACGATTACATATTGCAGTTAATATGAATAAATTCCAAATCCTTATAAATCCAATGTTTCAATTTATCACCAATTTATGTAATTAATAATTGTCGACACAAAGTATGCAACCAAATCTCAATTATTACCAAATTGCGAAACATAGTTACCAATTTATACAATGAGTGGTTCTAAAACACGACAAACTATTGCATTTTCTGTAACAAACTGAATCATGGTTGCATAACTCAGAGAAAAACTACTTCGCCGGATTAACCGGTATGAACATAACAAGATATTCACCAATTAACCCTATTTAGTACTAAACTATACCTAACTTGATATCAATGTTTGCAATAGCATTTTAACATCAAGTTTGATTACCATCGCTTTATCAATAAGATTCACGATTCATATCGATTAAAAGTCACACTTTCGACATCATAAATCAATAGAAATACAGAAAACTCTGTTCATGATTTCGTGTAAAGCTCCCAAATAATTTGTAACTATCTAACAATCAAGGTCAGATAATCAGCTTTTTTCTAAAACGTACACAAATACTTACAAAATTAGAGTAGAATCTACATAATGACGCAAATAAAAATCAACATCACATAATTCATCGAAAGAAAGCAAGATTTAAATGTCTAAAACTTGAGATATGCATAATTTAGGAGAGAAAAAGAGTACCATATTTGCTAAATCGGAGCAGAAGAGTTGCAGAAAAGCAAGTGCGGCGGCCTTGACGGAAGCGATGAAACGTAACCCTAATTCGTTTCCAGTATTTATATAGAGAATGTTTGGACTTGTTTTTCTTAATTGCTGGGCTCCGGATGCCTTTCCATGCATAAAAAACACGTGTAAATCTATCTATACGGTTGAAAATGTAACTAAATGTCAAGCTCTCACGAGTCGTTCTCTCTTCTTGTCATGTCATTTTTGAATTTTAAAATAAATCAAATTTATGTAAATCTAGTATGAATTAAATTTATAACTAACTAACTAAAATAAACAAACATATATATAAGGGTTTATTATGAAAAAAATCAACATATTTCACGTTTTTTGTGTTTTCGTCCCTATATGTTTTTTTTTTCCATAAAAAACCTCAAATTATTTTTTTCTTATTGGTTTTGTGAAATTTTGGACATTAGACCCCGGTTGTAATTTGTGAACCGGGTTTTAAAAACTTGAAAAATCGGGTTCTAATGTCCAATTTCACTAAACCAATAAGAAAAGAATAACTTGTGTTTTTTATGGAAAAAAATAACATGGAGGGACGAAAACGCAAAAAACGCGAAAATATGTTGGTTTTTTTCATAATAAACCCTATATATAAAAAATATCAATTTCTAAAATTAACTCGTGTAATACATGGGTAATAACCTAGTTCATTATTATAAAACTAGTTTATTAAACAACCGTGAATATTTTTAATAAAAATTATTTATATGAAATGTAAATGCACTAAAAATTAAAGTAAATAAAACTAATTACTCTTGATGATTATTTTTTAAGTTTTATAGGATAATGTATAATAACTAATTTTTATTTTTATTCTTATAAAATTTTCATTTATAATTTTAAGGGATAAAAGAAATACAATAATAGGATGAAAAACTAATTCCAATTTAAATAGTTAATAAATTGATAAATCTTAATAAAAATTATGACGGTAAGACATCAAATAATGACAAATGATGAATAGAGTTAATTAATAATTAATATTTATAAATTCTATTTATAATAAATTGTATTTATCTTATGTTTATTATTAACTAATATAATAATTGCACTTATTTTTTGTGATTAAATGTGAAAGTGACAAGTTTTGTTTGATGTTCTTCTAATCCCTTTTTATGTTTATATTATCTATAGGTCGTTTGATTTTTGGTTTATGTTTGACATGTGGGTTGTTGGTATCTTTATTTAGTAAGCATTACTTTGTTCTTCAATTGAAGCTAATTCAGATTTTAGTGTTGTTATTTTCTGGTTTGGAGGTTTAGGGTTCCTTAATGTTTAGGTTTAGGATTATATATGAATTTAATTAGTGAGTTTGTATAATTTTTGGATTTTCAATTTCCATATTGGGATTCACTTTTTTATTTAGGCAAACTATTTCCTTTACATATAGATGTATAGAAGTCGCGACAACTGTCCGAATCATTTGACGCTTCTTCTCACTGAGCAGCCCCTCGACTTCTACTTCAGGTACTCTCCACCATAAAAAAAGGTTTCCACTATATCTCAGGAGTAGTCAAAGGAGGCGGGTCGAGTAGGAAATCCCTAACTTGATATTGTTAATTCAAGTTTATTATTAATTTTTAGTCTACATACGTAAAAAAAATCCTCTGCCAAAGAACATTAAAGACAGAAACTACAAATATATTTAAAGAGACATATTTTAATGTATCATATCCTAATTTCTTATACACCATACCTTGCAATTTTTACCTATAATTTCAATGAATTGTTGTTTATGATTGGGTGTAGGGTTTCTCTTTTTCATATCCAAATTTAATTTTGTCAAGTTGAGAATGTCTATAACAAAACTTAGGGTGCGTTTAGTTAACGAAAACTTGTCATTTTTCAGTTTCAGTTTTCAAGTTATAGTTTTTAGAAAAAAACAAGGGTTTCTATGAAAAGTGAAAACTTGTTTAGATGGTGAAGTTTTAGTTTTATGAAAAATAAGATGAGTGATTATAAAATAAAAAAAATGGGATAGGTGATGGAAAAGTAAGAGAGAGAAAGAGAGTATTATAAAAAAATAGGGTAGGTAATAGAATAGTAAGAGAGAGAATATGAAAAGTGGTGTTTTAAAAAGTGAAATGAAAATTTATGAAATTGTTGAAAAGTAAACAAGTTTTCATTTTTGTTGAAAATTGAGATGAAAATTTTGAAAATTTTCATAAACTAAACACGCCCTTAATTTCTTTTTAACAGCAAAAAGATAACGAGCCCGGAGCTACGACATTGCCATCACCCCAAAAACTCGAAATCTCAAATATTATTAAGAAAGAAATAACTAGCAAGAAGCTAGCAAACAGAAACAACGCCAAAAACTTCACAACAAATACAGGGGAAACAAACACCATAGAGGCCATAACAGAGACTTACAATCCGCTCTAAATTTTAACCAAGAAAATAAAGTAGCTTGAAATTCATCTTTTATCAACGAAGTCACGCCTTTGAAAATCAAGTCATTCCTTGCCTTCCAAATGGACCAAAGTATTCCTCGTATTGCTGTTTCGAAGAAATTTCTTCATCTCACAGAATTACCTTGCTCCAAAATCCCATCCAACAGGCCATCCAGATTATGATGCCCAATGCATGTAATACAATAATACAACACCAACAGAGAAACCAACTCCATAACTCCTTACTATAAGAACATGAATAGAATAGGTGTTCCTTCAATTCATCTTCTGACGAACTGCATGTCTTTACAAAAAGAATAATACCCTTGAAAACCAAATTAACCCGAGTAAGAAGTCTCCTTAATAACAGTTTCCAGACAAAGCAGTTAATCCTAGGCGGCAACTCCTTGTTCCAGAAACAATTATTAAACTCACCTTCATCAGTAAGATCTGTCAATTATTTTCCTAAGAGATGTTACTGAAAAAACTCCAGATGAGTCTCCTTCCCATTTCCAATCATCTTTCCCAATATCAAGCTTTACATCCCTAAAAAAGATTTCTAATTCTGCAACCAAACTACCGAATCCTTCTTCTGCTATATTCATATTCTAGTCCCACATAAATCTCACCCCTCCACTGCTGGAATAAGCCACTTTCGAATTAATTGTACAATCTTTTGTTTACTTCATATTCGAACAGGTCTGGAAAAAGGCAGCAGAGTGGGGCAGATCCCACCATTTATCTTTCCAAAATTTTGTGATTCTACCATCTCTATTTACTTTAGAAAAAAGCTCGTCACAATATAAATTCAGAGAGTGGAGAGACATGCCTGCTTTCATAATTTTCAGCCAACCACCTGGAATTCTTTTGCCTGCTAAGTTTACAACTTCCTCTCCTTTAATTGAATGGATTGCTAGTATCACTTTTTGCCACATTGCTTCCTTTTCTACTTGAAATCTCCACCACCATTTGACTAGCAAAGCCAAGTTCACGGTGTTTAAATAACCTAAACCCAAACCCCCATATTTCTTAGGAGTAGTATATTTTTTTTTTCCAATTGATCCATGCAATCTTTGAATTTACAGAAGTAGAAGTGCCCCATATGAAACGCCTTCCGAGTTTGTCAATCATATCAATAACTATCGTAGGGGCTTTAAACAAGGACATGTAATACAAAGGCAAACTTCCTAAGATGGATTTACATAAAATGATTCTCCCCCCAAAACTGAAATATTAATGGATTGTTTTATAAGTTGGTTAAAAAAAAATACCCAAAATATAAAGAAAGGTGTATAATTATTTTGCTTTGTTTTCATTTTTCACTGTTTTTTAGGGTTAAATTACAAAATATCAACGTATTTTTTTAAATATGTCGATATGGTACATGAACTTTTTTTCTTATGTATATATTACATCTACTTTCATTTTTCATTCCAATGTGATACATAAAGTCCAGTTGAAAAATCGAGTCGTATATAATGAAGAACCATTTATATGTGGAAATGCACCATATTGATTCTCTTGATATAAAACATATAAAAAGGCTAATCGGGTCGGTTTTATGAATGGGCACAATGGTTTTATAATATATACATTAATTTTATATTTCAAATTAAAAATGTAACATTAATCATTTTTTATTATTTTTACATATTATCCCTTTTTTTCATCCAGACGTCCAAGGAATAAAGATGGACAGTAATTTAGGTTTTTATACGTAGCAAGTATATATCTTATCTTATTACTATTATTTAATTAATTGATTATTTTATCTTTTTATATGCATTTTTCTTAATTCTTTAGGTTTTTAAAACTCGTGAAGAACTGATGGCATAGGTAGAAAATATAGCACGATCACAAGGTTTTGTCATTGTTACTAAAAGGTCAAGGGCAAGACCTACATGATACACCTCTTCAGTCGTACTTGGTTGTGATCGTGGTGGAGTACAAAGCATTTCCATATGTGGTGTTGATAGATGTTATATATAAAACAAATAAGTATAATTTGCCCTTTCTAGAGATAGTTGGTGTCACACCTACAAACAAGATATTTTGTATAGCCTTCGTTTATTATAGTTTTACCTGTTCCACCAGAATCTATTGATACTTTTTGAAAGAAGCTTGATTTAACGTCTGTTATATGTGTGGAATACGGTGGCCTCAGTTGTGATCACGAGATTCAAAGGTTCAAAGAAAAATATAACGGTCAACATGATCATGACAAATTTAGTCTTCTAAGGAAACTAAAGGGAATACTGGATCCATAAAAAAATGTTGATTGGTGAACCTTGAGTGAAGAAGAGTACCCGTGGGCGTCCAAAAATTAAGCGTACTAACATATCAAATCATGTTCCTCACAGACACAGTTGTGCAAACACATCGAATTATCAGATTTCATTACCGTAGATTTAAATGAGGAGCCAGCACAACATAGCTCATATGTGGTAGATCCAAATAAGGATCCACCGATTGAGATAAACCTGAATGAAGAACCACCTTCTCAGGAACAAACACTACAATTACCATTTAATATTTTTTATAATTTATGATTAATTTATTTTTAGGATTTTTTTGACATTGAATTAAGATTAGTTTACATGATAAATGTTAGGAATTAGGAACTTCAATGTCATATGGATTTATCTATACTGAACCATCAAGAAAAAATGAGTATTATTATCAGCATCCACAATTCAGGTACAATGTTAGATATTTATTATTATTTATTCTATTGATTGGGTGAATGATGAGACAAATAAAATTTTCTTTAATATTATATGGGTACCAATACGCTATAAACATCCATTGTTACGTGAAATTCGATCATTTTTTCAACCATACGTCAATGACATAGAAGACGTCAAGGGAGATGAAAACTATGGCTTTCGATCAGTAGATGTTGCTATGGTCGACATCAAAATGAATGGCCTACAATTAGTTATGACCTATTACAGGAGCTGTATGACAATAAAAAAAATATAAATGCATTTATAGTTGTGATTACAAATGTTTGGAAGACTCTTCAAATTTCTTCGATTCAAGCTTTGCTCCAACTAGCCATTGGATGCGGATGCCTCACACCAGTCTCTTGATATCGAATAAGTACAACTGCATTGTTTGTTATTTAACAAATGCACGTTGCTTGACTTATTTTTCAATGAGGTCAAAACCAATGCATCCTAAACTAAATCAATCAATCACAGTCGGATTTATATTTAACAACCATTTTGTGAAAGTTGATTTAGAAAAAGGACACTCAATGCCGGATGTTTCTGGGTTTTCAAAAAGAAAAGGGAAAAAAAGTGAATGGAAAGAAATGTATAGGTGCAGTATTTAGTTTAAATTTGTATATAATGTTATTGACTGATTTTTATTTTGCTTATAGTATAGTAGTAGAAGATTCTAAATTAACCATTCTGTCAAACCCTAATGTTACTTGTCATGACCATCTAAGTTGTGTTTTTATGACTATGAAATACTACACATCCTTATCATGGTACACTTTATTCTTTTTCAAATGCTTTACGTATATTAAAACATTCCTCATATAATGACATTATGATAAGTTCTGTGTGGGTTATATGTTAATCTTAAAGTCAAATACAACATTCAAGGATATTTTGATCACATTTTGTTGATCTTTTGTTTTGGGAAATTTGGTATTTTGATTCTTTGATATGTGTGTTATTTGTTTGTTGATTCTTTGATATCATTTTGATTCTTGAATAGTTGCTGATACTTTTTGGGTTTAATTTTTCTGGTTCAGAGCTTAATGGTAGGTTTATTGAGGTATGTTGTCAGTGCCGGTCCTATCATTTTTTAGGCCCGGGGCAAACACTTAAAAAGAGCCATTAATATATATAAGCAAAATTAATATAAAAAAGATACAATTAAATAATATTGAGAAAAAATGTTATACTTTTTATTCGTATGATTATAAATTGGGCAAAAGTTACATAGAATTTTAAATTATATTTTTATGAGTAATTTGAGAAAAAAAGTTTAAATTTTAAATGATTCATAATATAAACAGTAAACATACGTGTCAAAAATAAATAACATTCTAAGAAATAAGTACATATCTCATCAGTATTTTTAATAGTCGTATAATAAATAACATAAATCACGTGATAAACAAAAATAAAAAAATCAATTTTATTGAAATACAAAAGTATAAATATTGAATTTGATGGATAATATATTGATATAAAGTAAATAGACGATATCTGTAAATTAAAATACAAGTCGTAGTGATGATATATAAAATAAAAAAAATGCACTCAATGGGATTCGATCCCATGCCATTAGGATTCTAAGGTAAGGTGATTACCAGCAGAACCAGCACATTACTTATGTTTTTTATCGCCCAAAAAATATATAACCTAATACTACAAAGGTGGACTATATTAAATATAGATTTTTTTGGACCCCATATACTGAATTGGGTCCTGGGCGGTGGCCCATGTAGACCAGGCCCACGGCCGACCCTGTATGTTGTGGTTAAAAAATTCGCACCTAAATGTTTTAGGCTTTTTGAAGTAGTTGTTGGGGAAATTTAAAGCTAACATTTATAGGGTTCCTTGAAGTATGTGATCGTGATATATATATATATATATATACATATATATATATATATATATATATATATATATATATATATATATATATATATATATATATCACGATCACATACAACGAACCTTAAAAATGTTAGTGAAAAAAAGGTTGCTATCAGTGATATTTTAATATAGTCAATGGTAAAAAAAAAAAAAATATTGAAAATAGCAAAAAGATTGCCATTAACAAAATAAATATCTTATTTTTTAAACTAAAATAACATTAATATAATTAAGTTTTATATCAAAAAAATTATGCAATAAAAACGAGAATTTTATACTTTTTAAAACGAGACCGGTCGTGATATATTTTTTTTCGTAAAAATTTTACGTGTTTATTTTTCGTAAAATTTTTTTTATCAGACCACGATGCAATATAACATGTCGAGATCATTCAATGTCGAAGTAACAGTTTATATCGTATATTCAACGTCGAAGTAATACTATATAACATATATGCAGCACTGCATATACATTCAATATTAGAATAGTCAAATTTAGTAGGCAAACTTGATGAACTGCCATTAATTTAACGAGACCAGTTATGATATATTTTTTTCGAAAAAAATTTTACGTGTTTATTTTTCTTGTAAATTTTCTTTACCCAGGCGACCATTCAACATATCATATCGAGATCATTCAATGTCGAATTACAGTTTATATCACATATTCAACGTCGAAGTAATACTATATATATCATATATGCAACACTGCATGTACATTCAATATTAAAATAGTCAAAATTAGTAGTCAAACTTGGTTGGTTACCTTTAATTTAATGTTAATTGCATATTTACCATCTTATCCCTAGTGTTATATTATAATCCTATAGTGTAGATTGGTTATATAGTTCTGCACTATAATTGACATTTAAATATATTTTTATTTATCAATAATAAATAGTGTAAAATCAAACTCTCGTATATGAGAAAAACTTGTATTCATTTTTAAAATTGATTAAATTGGTAAGATAAATTAAGATTAATAAACAATTTTAGGAAAGAAAATAGATTTAAATTTAAATCATTTAGTTTGATTAACTTTCATTAATAGTGACTAAATTAAATGGTAATTAATATTAGTTTTTCAAATAATTAAAGAATAAATTGAATGATTTATATTAGGAAAACTGGGAGGAAAAATATAAAACTCAGTAGTAAAGAAATTGACCTATGTCACTAAGGGTGTGTTTGTTTTTAATTAAAAAGGGTCTTAATTTGGTCTGAAGTCTGAATTTCAGATCTTACCCTAATTTGTATTGTTTGTTTAAATTCAGACTTAAGAGGTTACAACCTCTGAATTTCCCTCTGAATTTTAAGAGAAAGAGACTAGTCTGAATTAAAATTCAGAGCCTCTTAATTTCAGATTTGAAGGTCTACTCTTAATTTCAGACATGGTTTTCAGCCTTCAGACGTTTAACCTCTTAAAAAACAAATACCACCTAAATGTTTGGCTTTAGTAATATATATATATATATATATATATATATATATATATATATATATATATATATATATATATATATATATATATATTGTCAGGATCTAAAACTGAATAACCAAGATTAACTGATTTGAAATTTATCAGAGTATAAATCAATAATCTTGCTTTGAATCAAAGTTTAATTAAGAAGTTTGCGGAATAACACTTAATTATTTTAACAAAAACTTTCAGAACCAACGAAGCATAAAACATAAGAAGTAATCAAGACTGTTTGTATTGCTGAATTCAATGATTACAATCACCTCTAATCTGTTTTGATTAGACGAAGAACACAGACTGTTCTTAGGGTTTTACAACCTTAGAGGCTTAAGAAAACTTAATCAACAAAGCAATTACAGACTCAAAATATGCAGAAAACTTCTATTAACTTCTATACGCTTCTCTGTATTTATATTGCTTTTTGGACTTGTTTCCTTGAAGGACTATGACTTCTCTGATAGTAGATATGCTGGAATCTTCGTGTAGATATCTTTCCTGAAAATCAGCACTTTCTGTTTATGAAACTGTTGAGCAGCTTGAATGTCTTGACAGCATGAACTGAGCAGCTTGAGTTGTTTTGCTCTGGCAGCTTGAACTTTTACACTGGCAGCTCGAGTTTCTTCAACTAGCAGCATGAACTTTGTATTTACATAAAAAATCTACTAACAGTCTGAGAAGTCTAACTAACAGCTTGAGCATACTTAAACTATTTCCCAACAATCTCCCCTAACTTAAATTCTTTACACAAGACTTTAAGTTCTATACAAAAATGGAAATGAATAAGTAAACTGTTATTTACAAACCAAGGCTTTCAAAAACTTACAACTGTGCAAGTTTCTGATCTACAGCCTTCAAAAATTCTTTCTTCATCTCATCTTTATCACAAGATACCCTAACAGATTTTATCTGAAGTAGCATATCTTTTGGTAAATCATAAAATTCGAGATTGAAGAATATACCGGGTCCATCTGAAAATTTGATTCTGTATGTCCTTGACTTGACAAACAGATCAACTTGCTTGACCTTCTTCCCCTTCTTCACAGCATCCTCTATTTCTATCCTTGCAGATTCAGGGTCAACAATTGATTTTAGATCTTTAATTACTTGCTTCACTTGTGGTAGAGCAGATCTAACTTGTGATACAGACCCAATATTGTGCATTCTGATAAGCTCTTCTCTGGTCAACTTCTGAACCATCTGCCAAAATGTATCATATTCTTCTTCTGGTCCAGACTCTCTTCTTATCACAAACTTAATTTTCAAGTCACGGTCATCCAGTGACTTAGCAAACCAGTAGTTGATCAGAGGCTTTGTGAAATCATGCTGATCAATCAGCTTCTCTATCTCCATAGCCTTTTGTAGTTATTGCTCAAAGAGCACCCTTTTAACTGATGAAGGAATAGAGACAACTGCTTGATCAGAGGGAGCAGGTGCACTGGCACCAGCTTTAGCTTGGACTGATTGGGATAGTTGAGCTTCTGGAGAGACTTTTGTTCTCTTTCTTTTGTCCATCTCCTTGTCATGAATCTCTTGCAGCCTTTCAGTTGTCATGGACTGAGCCATTTTCTTTGGAATTCCAGCTGCAAATGCAAAATTTATCAAAAATCTTCTGTGCTCAGCTTTAGTGTGCCCTGTTGGCATCTTTCTTTTCCTTTCTTCTTGCTTGGCCACAAACCCCTTTAGGTAATCACCTAAGGTCTCATCATCATCCATTGGGGTTTGGGCTTGCTGATCCAATTCTTTGTCCTGTTCTTCTGCTATTCTTTTGGCAACTTCAGCATCAAAGGCAATCTGGGCTTCTTTGGAGGAGAATTTGTGCTTTGGAGATTCAATAAGAATGCCCTTGCCCTTGTCTTTTACAGAAGAGGATGTTGCTTGGACTGTACTTGATGGAGCTTGAATTCCTTCTCTGATCACAACTCCAGTGACTTTTGAAGGAGCAGCTTGAGTTTCTAGGCTAATAGCTTGAGAAGCTGTTGGGACTGCTAGCCTAGAAACTGGGACTGTCGGTGCTACTTGGACTGTTGTTGTTGATGGAGCTGCTTGGACTGTTGTAGGAACCTCCTGATTCTCCCCCTTTTTGGAAGCATTGGTTTGGTCAGGAGGACCTACAACCTTTGCCCCTTGGGTTTGAATCAAACGCTCTAATTGAATGAGCTTATTTCCACAAAGGGTAAACCCCTTATGAAGATAATCCATCCTCTGATTTTGAGCCATTTCTGATTGCTTTAGGGCCATTATTTGTGCACCCTGTGCAGCAATGATGGACATTTGGTATTCCAACATAGCTACAACAGGTTTCAGCTTGGGATCCGTCAAAAGCATGAGTTGCAGACTAGTCTCAAGATCAGAAAACACCTGTGGTGCTTGTGATCTATCACCAACATTAATACCAGAAGTAGAAACCTCTGGGCCCCTCTGTTCTTGGTTCTGGGGACTTCCAGCTTGTGTTTGCACACTTGCTGTTGCCATGGGCGTGGTCTTAGCTATGTTGGCACTGTCCTGTGCCTCTTGTGCAGAGACATCAGTAGTGCCAGCCACAGAACCCATATGAACCATCTCTGAAGAGATGTTCACCTCCTGAGTGAGGATGGGAGTTTCCTCTAGTGGTTCCCTTTGGATATGCTGTGCAGGAGTATCCTCCTGCACAGGGATATATGGCTCTTGCTGATGGGAGGAGGAGGAAGGAGCTCCTGGTCCCCTTTTTCTTTTGTATATATTTCTGAGTGGGCGTGTTGGCTGTACAAAAGGATCAGTGGGAGTTTGTGTATCATGAGGAGTGGGTTGGGGTCTTGGGGGTGTAGCAGTGATGTTAGGCTGAGCCTGCTCAAGACCCTCTCCTCTGTTTCCTGAAATGATGTTCATCATTGCAGAGGGCAATGGAACATCTACACTGACAAAATTGGCACTTGGCTTTATCAGCCTTTTGATAGAAGATAGTGAGTGCCTATGGGAAATATGTATCCTCTTATGTAAATGAGAAGTAGTGCAGGTGTGTGCAATGATTTCTGCCAAAAATCTTGGATACATTAAAAACTTCCCATTCTTTAGGGAATGATGCCTTAACATCCCCTGAAAAATCATGTTTGAAAAATTGAACCGTTGGCCTGTTGAAAAGCACACTAAGGCAGTGGCAATGTTAGAAGAAAATTCTGACCAACCAGTTCTTTTGGGGCTCATACACTGCTGAATAATATGTACAAGAAATTTCCATTTAGGAGAAAAATGGGCTTTTAAGAAAGTAAAAGAATCAGCAGGGCCCCTATAACCAATGTTTTGAAGACCAAAATGTAAAGCTTGAAGGGATAGGTCTGTTATACCTGAGGCATCTTGAAGATGCAAATGGTGCCGAATGGATTCCTCAGTGATGGTAATGGGAGTGCCATCAATTTTGGATAGAAGGGTAGGAATACCATTGATGGTTTGAAAAGTGGCACGGTTCCAGAACTGTTCAATATGCGATATGTATATGGTGGGATTGATATTGAGGGCATGGTTGATATGGGAGTGTCTTAGGAAATCCATCATATCATGGAACGGCTGAAGTTCAGAGTGTTTGAGCGAGTATGGAAGGCAGTTGTGTTCTTTGACAAACTCCATGGATGATCAAACGATGATTTAGGGTTTGAAAGAAGAATGTGTGATTCGTTCAGGGAGAAAGTAGAAGGCCGTGGAAGAAAAATATGTAACTGGTAGTTACAACTGAACGAAACTGGGACCTTTAAAGGTTTCGAAAAGGTTGGGTCCCGCGCACACATTTGAAAAATTACTCAATTACCCTGCACACTTTGACAGATCAAGTGAAAATAACTAGCAGTCCGAGAAAATGAACTAGCAGCATGAGAAAATACTCATGCTGTTAGTGTAAAATTGTGCAACTTTTCAATGGAACAGTGTCTCCCCCTTAAATTAGCATACTGAGTCGATAATAATGAAAACCAATTAATCCATGTTTACCATACCAATATTTGATATTAGGAAAGTGAACCTTCCCACATCAAAAGGTTTTGTAAATAGATCAGCTAGCTGATCATCTGTATGTATTTTGGTAACTTGGATTAACTTCTTTTCATTACAATCTCTGATGAAGTGAAATCTGATTTCTATATGCTTGGTTTTTGGGAATTTCACTGGGTTTTGCACAATGCTAATTGCACTTGAATTGTCAATATAAATAGGAGTGGATAAGAAATTCATACCATAGTCTCTTAGCTGATTTTGAATCCACATTACCTGGGAGCAGCAGCTTGCAGCTGCTACGTATTCTGCTTCAGTGGATGATGTGGAGACAGTTGTTTGCTTTTTGCATTGCCAAGAGACCAGTCTTGCTCCTAAGTATTGACATCCACCAGTTGTGGATTTCCTGTCAATGTTGCAACCACCATAGTCACTCCTTTTGAGTTGCCTCCAAATGCAACAAAACCTCCATCAAAACCTTTGAAATTTGACAAGCATTCAGAATTGCCTGTCATGTGCCTAGAGCATCCACTGTCCAGATGCCATCTTGTCTATGAGGAGACCTGTGGTTGCCCTGCACAAATAACAGCTTAGTTAGTAGTGGAGTAAACCCAAACCAAATTGGTTTTGGGTTGGCCTTGTACATTGACATAACTAAAAACTGTTTTTGACTTCTTATATTTGGTGAGATCTACTGATGGAGTCTTTGGAGAGTATTTAGTGATGATATGAGGTATCCAACTATTTTGATCATCTTTTCTTCTGACAGTCTCAGATGATTCACTAGCAGCTCCAGTTTGATGCTCAGCAGCTTGAGCTGTGTTTGTAGTGCTAACAGTTTCAGTTTTTGCGCTAACAGCATCAGATTTTGACTTAGCAGTCTGATTTTTTGCATTAGCAGTTTGAGCAACAGATTTGTCCTTGACACACCATATTTGTTTAAAACTTGATTTAGGCTTTGCCAAAACTTGTTTTTGATGTGTGGACGATTTTTTATTAACTTTTGAGAATCTGTGATCAACTGTTCTCTTTGGAGCTGCTGTGGAAGGTTTCACTTTTGAGTGCTTTGCCTGTTTAGGATTTGATTTTGTGTGATGCACAGTCTGTTTTGCAACAGCTGGTTTGTAAAAACAATCCTTGGCTAAGTGATTCTTCCTTCCACAGTGAAAGCATCTTTTGACAGTTTGAATTGGAACACCAGACTTTTCTGTCAATTTCTGGTTCTTGTTTCTCTGGTTTCCTCTTACCTGCTGTTGTTTAGGAAACTTTTGAACACCATGCTTTTGGCATGTGCAGATAGAAACAGTTTTACCTCTTTTAGTTCCTTTTGATGAAGATGCAGTGTTACAGTTAGAATGTACAGAAACTTGTGGAGTAGCATTGCATACACTCATCTTCTCTTTTCCTTTCTTACTGGGAACTTGGACTTCTATGGGTGCACTCTTTGTGTCACAGTCTCTATTTTGACTCTTATCTTCTTTTAATTCAGGACTGTTATCAAGGATAGGATCTACAATAGTCATAGACTCATCTAGTGGTTCATTGACAAGTCTATCAGCAACTTCACTCATTGGATGAATGTACTTGTTATTATATGGAGGTGGAGTAGCTCTGTATCCTATTCCTTCTTTGGGATTGACCTGAGATTTCACTCTATCTTTGAATTGAACTTCCATTAGGTGTTCTAGCTTTTGATTTGCTAACTTGAAGTTTCCTAGATCTATGTTAACAGATTCTAGTTTCTTATTAGCCTCTAACACCTTCTGTTCAGTCTCTTCTACCTTTTTATTCAGAGATTCTATTTTCTTATTGAGTTCCTTTTTCTCCCATTCATGATAGGTTCTATCATACCCCATTTGAATCTCATTATCCTTATAATCATTGATCTGTTTTTCCAGATCTTCTATGGCTTGCATGTATTCATATCTCCTTTCTTCCATCTTAGCTAGAGTTTTGCACATGCTCTCATTATGATCTCTGTACTTTTTAACCATATTTTTGCATGATTGAGAGCAGAGTTTAGAATTTACCTCAGATGGTAGTTCAGTGGAGGAGACATTTGATGTTTCTGCCATAAGTGCTTGATTTTGAAATTCTTCCTCTGTCTGATCACTCCAGTCAAACACATTGTCTTCTTGAGAGACAAGTGCTGTTGATGAGGACGCTTGGATGGGCTGTGAAGTCCTTGATGGCTGTTGACCTTGAGATCTACATTCTCTGGCAAAGTGACCAAGCTTATGGCATTTATAGCATTCCACTTTTGATTTATCAAAAGATGGTTTGCCTTCTGTCTTGGCTTGAAAGTTGGCCCTACCAGTTCTTTTCAGAAATCTTTTGGCCCTCATGGTTAGCATTGCATGTTGCCACTTTAAATCCATCTCTTCAAGATCATCTGGATGAATTTGTTCCAAGTCTTCAACATTTAGAGCAAATAATCCATCATTGGCAACAAGGGCCTCATAGTGAGTTTCAGCAGAGTTGCCATCACCACCTGAGAAAGAATCACAGTTATTAGATTTTTCAGAAGATAAAAGAGCAGTATTGTGATTATAAGAAAAAGATTTCTTTTTAGCATCAATCTCAGTCTCAAACACTCTTAAACTGTTATACAGATCATCCAATTCTATCTCATCAAGAGTGTCTTTTGTTCTCCATTGTGCAGCATAGACTGTCCATTCTTCTCCAAGAGATCTGAGAAACTTTCTGTTGACTTCATCTTGATCCAGATTGACATTTGCACTTTCCAGTTCACTTATCAGTTTGTTGAACCTGTCAAAGATTTGAGTGAGGTTTTCATTCTTGCCACCAGAAAAGTTTTCATACTGCTGTTTCAAGAGGTCTTTTTGATTTCTCTTGGTACTGGCATTACCAGCAAACCTCTTCTCTAAGGCATTCCAAAGAGAGTGAGCAGTATAAAACTTTTTGAACTGATGTTGATAAGCATTAGGAATGGCTATTTGTAATAGTGTGAGTGCTTTCACTTCATTCATTCTAGCCTTCCTTTCAAGTTCAGTTTTTGGAGGAGTTTTGACTGGTTTTCCCTCAGCATCAAGTTCTGGATCAACTACAGGAGGGAATTCAACAGCTTCCCATATGGCATAATCAATGAATTGAATATGCTGTTGAATCCTGAGTTTCCACATCTCAAACTCAGTGGGCTTGAGCATAAGCACTTTGAGTCCTTGCCCAGATCCACTGCTGCTATTTTCAAATTCCATTGTAAAAGATTAAAAATTTGAAAGAAAGTTTTCGACTTTGAAAAACAAAGAACGACCTGTGGCTCTGATACCACTTGTCAGGATCTAAAACTGAATAACCAAGATTAACTTATTTGAAATTTATCAGAGTATAAATCAATAATCTTGCTTTGAATCAAAGTTTAATTAAGAAGTTTGCGGAATAACACTTAATTATTTTAACAAAAACTTTCAGAACCAATGAAGCATAAAACATAAGAAGTAATCAAGACTGTTTGTATTGCTGAATTCAATGATTACAATCACCTCTAATCTGTTTGATTAGACGAAGAACACAAACTGTTCTTAGGGTTTTACAACCTTAGAGGCTTATGAAAACTTAACCAACGAAGCAATTACAGACTCAAAAATATGCAGAAAAATTCTATACAATAGAAAACCTATTCTGTCTATTTATATTGCTTTTTGGACTTGTTTCCTTGAAGGACTATAACTTCTCTGATAGTAGATATGCTGGAATCTTCGTGTAGATATCTTTCCTGAAAATCAGCACTTTCTGTTTCTTAAACTGTTGAGCAGCTTGAATCTCTTGACAGCATGAACTGAGCAGCTTGAGTTGTTTTGCTCTGGCAGCTTGAACTTTTACACTGGCAGCTCGAGTTTCTTCAACTAGCAGCATGAACTTTGTATTTACATGTAAAATCTACTAACAGTCTGAGAAGTCTAAACTAACAGCTTGAATGTACTTAAACTATTTCCCAACACTTAGTGAGTTAACAGATTACACATTCAATTGTTATGCCATGCAAACCATATGTGAATATGAGCAATGTTTTCTCCTTCGGGAGGAGGGCACTGATGATAAGAATTCATCATGCTGGGAAGCATGGATTCAGAGACCTACGTCTCCGTAGCTGTTCAATTATCGATCAGGGATGTACAACCTGGATGGAATGAGTATATGGGATGATCAGTACCCGATAGTGGCCTCCTGTAAACCTCAGCCCAGGTTACACCTGATTCTTAGTCTATCATCATGACAAAGTATGTACTAATTGATGCACTTTCAAATGAACGCAGGCTTTATGTTTATAACATGTCAAGTACAAGAGTGCATTAATAAAATAAATTCATATTTAAATGCCAAATGATATATTCATGCGCAACAAGAACATGCCAATAAGTATGTGAGTGCAATGACAATAAATGCTTGAATAGTAATCAAGTTTCTTAAATTACGTATTTATTTAACTTAATTACCTGCGGATAATGTTTGTTAACATGTGTTAGTAGTTAAAAAGGTCAAGTTGGTCTGACAACTGTTCTGACATGGCAAACCGTTCCATTCTCCGTTAAGAACATTTCAAATCAACCGCCCAAACCTTTCTCTCTGCTACTCACTCGTATTAAAATCCTATAAATACCCAACTCACTGTTTCATCATCTTCTTCTTCTCTATTGCTTCCATAACTTTCTGATAAACCCTAACCCACCAAGTGTCAAATATCATGCATCACTACAACTTTCCCAAATGGCTCACCAAAACAATCCCCTTCTACCTATGTTCATTGGTGATGATGTTGAGAAGCTGTCAACACCATGCTCACAATCAAGCCCACCAACAACATTGCTATTTGACTATTCCCAAACATTATGTGGGAAAAGGTTATAAACCAATGGTGGACTTTCATCAAGCCCATCCCCTGCACTATGCAATGACAGCCTCTCCTGGAGTTATATATCATGAGATGGTCTATGAGTTTTAGTACACTTGTTCATATGATCCATCTACCAAAACCATCACGGGAACCATTCTCAATGGCATTCAAAACATTGAGATCACTGCTACTCTCCTCAGGGAAGTTCTTGATCTCCCAGTGGCTGACACCTATGACAAACCTCAGCCTGAGGATGAGCAAATAGGCAATCTGCTATGCTTCTGTGGTGTAGCAGAATCAAAAGTGGGTGCCACGCTGTTCAGAAGGGACTTATCCCCAACATAAAATTTTCTCTTCGCCTCAGTGGTGATGTCCTTCAGCTGCAAAGTTTGTTCATTTGACCAGCTTAGCAGGGATGAGATTCCTATTGTCTTATAGTTTGTGGATGGGACAACCTTGAATATGGCAAGATGGATTATCCTGAACCTGAGGAATCTGGTGGAGCAACAACAACATCCAACTGCTGTCAGATATCCAAGGTTCCTCTGTCTCATTTTCAAACATGTATGTGGTGAGCAACTCTACAATACTCAACCTTGCATGTCCACTGCTACATTTCCAGTTATTGGAAATAGGGTATTCTATGCCCCAGTTCTTGAAATGAACCTCCTCTGTCAATACCAATGACGAGGTTGCTTGGTTTAGTGGATTGACCTTCTACTCATAAACTTAATCCAGTCATTGCTCCCAAAGGAAAATCCAAATCAAGGCTTAAACTGATCAAAAGGGCCTTGCAAAGAAGTGAATCTCCAAGTCCATTAGTTTAGGGATTAAAACAAGTAATGAATGTTGCATGCGCTATGCCAAGATTTATTGGTTAAATTATTTACGAGTAATATGACTAAGTAATTCGTTATGTCTATGTGACCGTTACATGATATTCATGTGGAATATAACTTATGTGGTAGTGATTTCATAAATGGTTATCTTTTAATTCGATTTGTCAATCAATTGTCATTTGCTCACCGTTGCTTTAATAGTAATTTATTCGTTATCATTATTCTAAACAAATCACTCATTTCATAATTTAATCGCTTTTAATAACTTAAGAAACTACCAATATAACCCTATTTCACATACGTAGTCCCTGCGGATTCGACCCTTACTTCTCTGCACTAATAGTTAGTTTTAAGGTTATTTCTACGGGCCACAATGACGAATTGTCAGTTCCAACTTGGCAAGCTGATCCCTTTTATTAAAAAATGAAACAAGGGCATCCAAACACATGGAAAATGCATATATTTGGATTCCTCCCTTTAAGTAGTTCATAGGAAGTATTTTTGAACCATTTAACCACTAAGGATCTATTTCGAGTGTAGCAGGAAGTATTGACAACTTCAGCCCAAAATGATGAAGATAAACCTGATGCACACAACATTGTTCTGGCGGCTTCAATAAGGGTGCGTTTGCTACAGAGATTTAAGGCTAGGGAAATGGAAATAAGAGGAATTCCCATGTTAACAAACATGTGAATTCCTCTTATTTCTATTTCCCTAGCTTTATTTTTATGTACCAAACATAGTGCGTTCTAAACCTTTTTTCAGCAACTCTAATTTGTTATGGAGTTCTGATAACAGAGAAGTTTTGTGAGATCCTTCTTTCTTCACAGAAGTCTTCAAGTGTACTATTTTTGAATGCAGTACCACCATCACCTTTAAGCTGCATAACATGGGTAGAATTAAGAACCTCCATCATTTTGATGAATCCAATTATCTCTCTAGCAACATCTCTTTTGGTCTTCAAAAAGAATACCCATGTCAGAATTACTTATTTCTATCTTGGGGGTTCTTTTATAATAATGTGTATGTGTTTCCTTTCTTGTAATTTTTCCTTTTAGATAGAAAGTTGACGGGTAGTTTATGTAAACCCCTCAAACATAGACCTAGGTATAAAAGCACATGTGCCTAGGGTTTTGTAACAATCTTATCACTTTGTAATATTAAAAGCACGCATCCAAAAAGTTGGATAGAGCAAAGTTGGATCTGCATCTGAATAGGCTTTCAGTTGAAAGCCTGTTGTTTTGGGATACCACAAAATAAAGTTTGGAGTCCCTTTGAGGTAACGAAAAATTCGTTACATAGTAGTTAAGTCGATTTCTTTCAAGTTTGCTTGAAAATTTGCACAAAAGGATGTTGCAAACATAATGTATGGTCTGTTGGCCATAATATAGAGCAAGGAACCAATCATCCCACGATAAGTCATCACATCGACCGCTTGACATTCGTCATCGGGTGAATAATGGGTTCAAGTACACATGTGAGTTTTTATCAAAGTGCAAGAGTCATATTTATACTTCATTAGCATGTCAAGAGTATACGTAGACTGATTGATGAAAATCCCATTAGACATTTATCTAACTTGGAGTCCGAGAAAGAAATTCATCTCTCCCATCATACTGTTTTCGAATTATGATGACATTAGGGATGAAATTTCATCACAGAACATACGGTTCATGGAACGGAAAATTATGTCATCAACATGAACTTGAATAAGCATGATATCATTACTTTTCCTTTTAGTGAACAGAGTTGTATCGATTGTACCTTTTGTGAAGCCAGAAGAAAGCAGAAAAGTAGAAAGGCTTTCAAACAAGGTCCGAGAATCTTGTTTAAGACCGTAAAGAGCTTTATCGAGAACAATAGATCCCAACAGGTTTCCCAAGTATGTTACTATATGCTGTAGAGGGGGGGCGGCGTGAATACAACTAATTTTTTATTAACACACTTTTTCTCAAAGTGTGTGTGTGTGTGTGTCTATATATATATATATATATATATATATATATATATATATATATATATATATATATATATATATATATATATATATATATATATATATATATATATGTATATATATAAAGAAGTGTTAATTACAAACATGTTTGGACTTTGGAATAATCCAAACAGAGATGACAGAAACAATAGATGAACAACTAATCTAAGACCTACACAGACTAGTTTCAATGAATTCACTCACTAAGATGCACTCATTGTTTTACAAGACACAGACAGACATCTTAGAAATAGAATACCTTAGACACACTCTTACTATTCTATTCTCAGTTGAAAAGAAGAAGTTGCATGCATGAAAACACATTTCTTTTTGCACGTTCTGAGTCTGTCGATGTTTTTCTTGGTTATCTCAAATTCCTTAGAAGCTTCTTTATATACTCACTCAATAAATCTCAGTGAAACTTCCTCATTTGATGTAGAGATAGTGGAGTGCCTTTACAAAAACAAAAGAATACTTTTCTGCACCTCTGACAAAACAAAATTTGTCCCTATGTAGCAGAATCTTATGTTTTTTCCTTTTTGTCTCTGTTTCATACAACTTTACCATAAAGGGGAATGTCAACTTTAAATCTTTCCTCTTGATGTATAGCCATATTGATATAAGAAATGGTCTGTCACCCATTTCAAATATCCTCTTTGTCTTCATGCATCAGAACAGCTTTGGCAGAACTGTCAGCTTCTGAGTTTCCACTTTGTCTTGCCTTGTAAATTGTTCTTCATGTCCAAGACCTCGCATGAGGACATGGAAACAAATTGCATAAAGTGTTACACCTGTTCACAAAGAATAGAACTCTTAATTTAGGTCAAAGCTGTCCAACATACATGAACAGCTTAGACAGTTTATGCCAAACCTGTCCAACAGTTTTGTTCAGCTCTGGCAATCTGCCAAGTTACAATGAATATAACAGTGTAAGCAGTTTTGGCCTTATATTGCAAATCACTTATCAGGTATTAATAAGGCATTAAAAAGCCTTAAATTCTTCCCTTAAGTGTATTGAGGCCTTTTTGTGCCTAACAATCTCCCACTATTTGTAATATTCAGCCTAAGCTGATTTTATTAATGATCACTATATACATTTACATTACAGTTGCAGAAATAAAAGTACAACATTGGAGTAAAATAAAAGATCAGTTTATACATACTGATAATGATTGAAACAACATATATTTGTACAAGTACAACTAATGTACTTAGAGGAAATACAACAAATGTAAAAAGTGCAACTAATGTACAATGTATCTTCAACATCTTTGGACTGTTAAAGTTGGGAGCAAACAATGGTAAGCCTATCAAACTAATGGAAAGCTTCCATTTTTCATCTACACTCAACTTGCAGATGGACCTTCTTGTTGTTGTTCCATAATTTTCCTCTCATACTCCTCACTAGTTTTAAGGAGTTTTTCTTTTTCCAACACTGCTATCCTTTGGCTTCTGGCCTCAATATCTTCTACTTCATTTATGAGGTACATAAGTTCTAGGCCATCAAGTTCTCCTCTTTTATTGCAGGTTATAAGTTGCTCCCATATAATGACTCTCCACTTGGTATCTCTTTAAAAAGCATCAGAGAGTCTAAAGGCTATAATTTGCTTGATACCAGCTTTATGAAGATTGAGGCTATTTTGAAACACATTCTCTTGGATAGAGGATCCACAAGGAATACCCCTTCCTCATGCTCTTCAATATACTTGGCTTCTTTAGGTACAACACCTTCAGGCAAGCTGTGATCAATTCCTCTAATCTCAACAGCGTAGAGGCCCTGCTCAATCATCTCAACAAACTCCTCAAGCTCTGTATCCTTCTTCTGTTTCCTAGGCTTGATCTTAGGTTATACTTGTGATGTACCTTTGATCATTTCTTTAGAGATTAAGCCTATGTCTCTTACCTGTTCCATCAACTTTTTAACATATGCCCTGACAGTTTTAACAGTCTCAAACTTTGACCAGCTCAGGGCAACTGCAAGTTCTACCCATTCTTTGTATCCCATATCAGCAACATCAGTAGCTTCATAGGCTTCTAGTTCAGGACCTTCACCACCAAGCCTTGTGATTTGAAGCTTCCATTGTTGATTCTTCCTTGAAATGGGAACAACTTTCACAATTGTCTCCTTGGAAAGTCTTCTGTCAGTTACATCAAAGAACGTTTTCCCTGCCATGTTGTCAAAGTAGAACTTGGTCCTTGCTGATGAAGGAACAGAGGATACAGGCTTTGCCTTGGTCACAGAGACCTTCGAACCTTGCTCAATTTCACCCTCTTTGCCACTTATTGACTCCTTAGCTGCTTCCACCATCTTTCTTTGAACTTCCAAGGTAGGCATTTTAATTTTTCTTGCCTCCTTGTCATTAAAGGTTCGAGCAGCTTGCATAGAGGTTGCCTCCTTCTTTCTTTCAAAAATCTCAGCCTGCTCTTGTTTCCACTTAAAATAAGTTTGCATTGTAATACTCATCTCTAGGGCTTGAGCATTGTCATACATGAGTTGAAGGAGCTTTTGAGCATCAGTGTACACAACAGCTTTCCCTTTGCCTTTGGCTGCTTTGGACAGGGTTAATTCAACTTCTGCTTCTTCTTCCTCAAATGTTTTGAAGATTAGCTGTCTTCTTTTGCCTGGCCTGTCCCCATGAATAGATTCCTCCCCTTTAGATGGTGTAGTGCATGGAAATCTAGACTGAGTAGGCTCAGCAGCTTTCTCTGAAACTGTGGAAGTACCTACAGCATCACCAGTTTGTATTTGACTTGCTGCTTGGCCAACCGAGGTTGATTTCCCCTTAGAGGGAGATGTAGATTTCTCCCCCTTAGACTCTGTCTTCGAGGCAGATTTCTTCTCCCCTTTGAAGGAGATGGCACAGAGCCTTCAATATCAACTCTTCCTGAAGGAACGGATCCAACAGGCTTGGCTGCAGCAGTTTTGGGAACAGGCCTAGAACCAATCAGGCTATGCACTAAGAAAGCCAGGTTGTCCTTCACCTCTGCTAACTGGGTAAGACAGGTTTCAATAGAAGAGGAATGGGAGGTGGCAAAGCTTGAAAGCTAGGAGATGGAAACCCTGTCTGTATCATTGAACATCAGACTTCGAAGCCGTGCAAGGGTGAGTTCAGTGGATTCTTGCATATCATCAAAGCCTGCTGCCATAGAGTTTGACAAGGATACCACTAAGGTATTTAAGGAGGCTAATGTAGAGTAGGTTTCATCAATACTTGACAGTTGTTGGAAAACAGCTCCCAGTTTGGGCATAGATTCCTGCTGGTGAGATAAAACAGAGGAAAGTGAGGAGGACAATTGTTGCAGCCGTGCAGTGAGTGCCAGCAGCTGAGATGAAAAATCAGGTTGTAGAGAGGGGGTTGGAATGGATGACTTGAACGAATCAAGAAATACAGTAGGCTGTGCAGACACAGAGACTGCAATTGTAGATGGAAGGGTAGTCATAGAGGTTTCTAAAAAATCACTTTGTTGGACAGCACCGATTGTTGTTCCTTCAAAGAAAGATCTTTAGGTGATGGAGGAGTATGGGTGGATTGTTTGGATTGTGTAGATAGAGATGAAGGTGAGGATTGTGGAGTAGTAGGTTCACTTGTTGATGGTAGAGGCACATTGCAAAGATGTTCCATGGCCTGAGCATAAGTCAGGTGACCCAGTTTTGAGGGGCTAGGGAATACTTTCAACAGTGGCTGATCCTGCTTCATGAGGTGAGGGAACATGGGATGCTTGCCTTTCAGATGTCACTGTTATGGGGACACCTTCATTAAGACCATGGGTGGATCTCTCAGTAGTGCCTTGGTTTTGAGGCACCTCTTCATAGGGAAAGGAGGTGTGCATTTCAAAATCATCAGTGGTGAAACCTGATGATGAAATTTGCACTTGGGGAAAAGATTCGCTAGAGGGGTGTTCTATACCCTAAGGCTCGTCAGCTTGACGTATTGGTCCTTCAACAACTGTTGGGAATGGAATAGCTGCATCATGAGGAGTATAGGTGGAAGGCTAATCTGCTGGTTGGCTTGTACCAACAGTTTTGGAGCCTAGTGCAGAATTAGGGTGTGAAGGAGAAATATTTAAGGGGCACAGTGTGGACTCAGTATGGAGTTGAGAATGTTCCTGTCTTTCAATATCCCCAGCCTGTTGATAGGTAGGGATAGTTGATGTGGCTGACTCCATTTGTACAAATGGTTCATGCTATGAGGAACCAGAGGGCTCAGGCTGACACTGGGTGGGCTCATGCTGGAGTGATGCCTGCTCCATAGAGGCTGCTCCTTCTCCCAAAATAGGTGAAGGAATTTCAGCAGGTGTTGCCTCTTTTTAAACTGAATCCTTTTGAGTGGGGTAAGAGCGGACATGTTAAGTGGGTGTGCTGAAACTTTTCTTCATGGCTAAGGACTTTCTCCTTTGCGAGGAATACGTGATTGGAATTGATGAAGAGGTAGGAGGTGGGGATGTGTTTGAACTAGTGAAGAGACTAGGCTAGAAACAGGTGATGGAACCTGTTCCATGGTCTCAGTGGGCACAGAGCCACTAGCCACAAAGGCTTCTGGTTCAATAGATGAACCTGGGTGACTATCCGGCTCCCCCTCAACCACTAAGGTTGAGGGTGCAGACTTTGTTGTTTTTGCCTTCTTGGTGACAGGCCCAACTTCAGTAGACTTTAAGGCACGTTTTGACTTTTAGTATGTGATTTGGATTTTACTACTGGAGCAGGGGTTGGTTTCACTGTGTGAGTAAAAGGTCCTTCCACCAAACCAAGTAACCTCCTCATTGGTGTTGCAAGTGGAGGATTATCAGCAGGAACAATGGTTTAAAATACCTTGTTTCCGATGACAAGAAACACCATAGATGTCAAGTAAGGTTGTGAGTTGTAGAGAGGCTCACCATAAACATGTTTGAAGATTAGGCTCAGAAATTTGGGATATCTAACAGTAAGGGGACGCTGTTCTTGCTCCACAAAGGTCCTCGGATTTTAAAATATTCATTTGGCCATATTAAAGGTTGTCCCATCCACACACTGTAGAGCTACTTGAACTTCATCACGACTAAGCTGGTCGAATGAACCAACTTTGCAGCTTAGACTCATCACCACAGAGGCGAAGAGAAAGCATTAAGTTGGTGCCAGCTCCTTTCTGAATAGAGTTGCACCCACACTTGGGGCTGACACGCCACAGCAGCGTAGTAGATTTGCCATCTTTTCATTTTCCGCCTGTGGTTTTTCATACATTTCAACAACAGGATGGTGAAGTACCTCACGAAGGAGAGCGGCAGTGATCTATCAGATGGATGTAAAGAGTGCATTCTCCTGTACGGCTAGGTGAAGGAACTGGTGTACGTCGAACAACCGCCTGGGTTTACTTATCCAAAGTATCCCGAAAGAGTGTATCGACTCGATAAGGCTTTGTACGGATTACATCAGGCACCCTGGGCATGGTATGAGACGCTGTCAACTCATCTTTTATACAACGGGTTTGAAAGAGAGTGAATTGATAGTACACTGTTTGTGAAGACATAGGGAGAAGACTTCATCTTGGTACAAGTGTACGTTGATGACATCATTTTCGGGTCATCAAATGAACAGATGTGCAAATATTTTGAGAAGGATATGAAGTCAAAGTTTGAGATGAGTGATGTGGGATAGCTGAACTTCTTTCTGGGTTTGCAAGTTGAACAGAGGAAGGAGGGCATGTTTATCCATCAGACGAAGTATGTCTACGATATTCTGGAGCGCTTCGGGATGGAAGGAACAAAGCTAACTACTCATTATAGTACTCCGATTCAAGTGAATCACAATCTCGGACCAGGTACCGAAAGTGATACTAATGTGGAACCGACTTTATATCGGGCGATGATCGGGTCACTTATCTATTTAACTACTTCTAGACCTGACATAATGTTTGCTGTGTGTTTTTGTGCTAGGTTTAAAGCTAATCCGAAAGAAATGCATATGAAAGCCGTGAAGCGGATTCTGAGATATCTCAAGTCAAAACCGAAGCTGGGACTTGGTATTACATTGATGGAGATCTAGAATTGGAAGCATACACAGATTTTGACTATGGAAGTTGCAGCTTGAACCGGAAATCAACAACTAGAGGTTGTCAGTTCCTTGGAGGGAGACTTGTATCCTGGCAATGCAAGAAACAGACTTCGGTAGTCGTGTCAACGTGCGAGGCCGAATATGTAGCTGCTGGTAGTTGTTGTTCACAGGTTTTGTGGATACAACAACAATTGTGGGATTACAGTTTGAATTACACTCATACTCCCATGAGGATAGATAATCAATCTACAATTGCTATAACTAATAATCCAGTTAAACACAGTAAAACAAAGCACGTAGACATAAGACATCATTTCATACGTGATTGTGCTGAAAATAATTTGATAAAACTGGTAAAAGTTGCAACGGAAGACAATAATGCAGACTTATTCACTAAAGCATTTGATAAGTCACGCTTTGTGTTGTTAGTTCAACTAAATGGTATGCGTAATCCAGAGTAACTTGACCTTAGTACGTTTTCTTTCTTTTTATAGTAAGTTAGTAGTTTAGTAAATTTTATTTTTTTTATAGTAAGTTAGTAGTTTAGTAAATTTTATTTTGTTTTTATAGTAAGTTAGTAGTTTAGTAAAGTTTATTTTTTTATAATAAGTTAGTAGGTTAGTTTATTATCTTATCTTAAAAAATGAAAAACAAAAGAAAAAAGAGAGAAACGCATAAATTTTTTTTTTAAAAAAAAAGAGAATATTGAAAAATGAGTTAATTCTTAGATACATAGGTTCAAAGTGATGAAAATTAGCACAGTCGAAACAATCTCTAAGTGTTAAGCTTTCACACATAATGCACCTTAAAATTCTAAGTGATATACACTTTCTTGTTTGATGTGTTGGTAGGCATAATACACAAAGCAAATCCTAACAGCTAATAAAATAATCAAGAAAAAGTCATATGTGTAGCTAACTTAGATATACGACCACATGGTCTTAATTTCTATGTTAGAGACATACAGACAATGATTTAAAATGAGGTATGCAAATTTTCTAGGGGATGTATAGCACCATCTAAATACATCTTAAAAGAAAAGAAAAGGAAATTTTTTGATAAAGAAGAGGGAGTCAAAATAAGTCGCTTTGTTATACGTAAATACAGACCTGTCACCTCTGTTTTGACTCAAGTTAGCAAAATAAGTCGCTTTGTTGTACGTAAGTACAGACCTGTCACCGCTGTCTTGCGAACATAAAATAAACTCTAAGACAAACTACGACACTCTGTTGTATGTAAATACAGAACTGTGTCTGACGTTTGCCTTTTAATAAAATTTACAATACCAAAAAGTTATAATCATTGTGTGTATGCCTTGATCATAGAAGTATATCTAAGTATGAGACACATAAGGTAGTTTATTGATAAATAAAAAGGCCAAGGGAAATTCCAAAGTGTTAAATGTTTAAAGGGAAAATCATACCGACAATCGACTTGGAATGTATATCACGACAAACAATCAAAGGAATAAAAAAATTCATACGTGTGAAAGTGAAATACTGAAAGTGCGTTTGACACCGCTATCTGATTGAACCTTCTTTGACATTCTCGAAAAAAATACTCTGTTAGTATAGGTTGTAAATTTTTAAAGTACTTTTGAGTAGTTTAAGTTTTATTCTTATTTTATTTTATTTTATTTTAATCTACTTTTAGTCGGTCAAAGGTCAAAGTGACTAGGTTACATTTTTAGTTGAAGAAACAAATATTGCGTGAAAATCTGTTGCTTAGTGTGAATGATATTGTAAAATTTGTAAAATTCCGTTACATGAGAAACTTGAAAAAGTTAAATTTTATTCAAAGATTTTCAAAATTTTCACTTAAGTTCGAAATTCAGACAAATTTGAACTTAACTTCGAATTTGTCCGGAAGTTCGAACTTATGTTAAGTTCGAAGGTGGTTAATATAAATAGGTCAACAGTACTTCATTTAAGGCACCTACCTTCGAATTTGAAATCTCGAACTTGTGCTCCTACGATTTTGAACTTATTCTCGAACATATCGAATCTCGAATTTCGTACTATTCCTCGAAGTTTTCCCCTTATTTCTCGAACATACATGTATACTTAGGTATAATACTCATCGTAATACAAAGTATGTATAGTTTAGGACTTTATTGTGGCAAAAATCGAACGTATTTGAGGTTTATTGTATTTGAAACTAGGTGGCTTGAAATCACGAGTTTTGTAAGATAAAACTTTAAATAAATGCTAAATAACTTCGATTAGAACCCAATAGGACTAGATTAAACTGTTGGTTAAGTCAAATGGGGTTAAAATCTTAGATTTTAAGTTGAATATGGCCGACTTCGAACATGTTCTTCAGGTTCGAACTTGTCAGAAAGTTCGAACTTGTTGAAATATCTATAAGTTCGAAGTCAGTCAAGTTCGAACATATACCACGAATTTATTTAAATTCGAATGGTTTTTGATTGATTTCGAATTTGCCTACGTTCGAATGTGTTGGACATCGAACTTATGCAAGTTCGAAGTTATGCAAATTCAAAATTAACAAAATTCAGTTTATTTTTAATTACTAATTTTGTTTGATGATTTTGTGTGCAGATATGGGTGATCGGGCTTTTTATAATAAGCATAACATGGTCTTGGTCGTGGATCTTCAATTACCTGAAGCATAACCCTATCGTCAGATGATTGAATTTCTGACTCATTCTCGCGTATCATATGCTCTCACTCACAATCTACAGATTACCTTGACGTATGTACAACTGTTCTGGGAGCATCTGCAAGTAGATTGCTCGGTTACGCCTACAGTGCTGAGAACAAGAGTAGGCGGTCAGCCAATAGTATTTTCTGCCAATATGTTGAGGCAGATTCTATAGCTGGGCACGGAGGAACAAGAAGCAGGGCCTATGGACTTTCCATTTTCTATTCGGCAAGCTGCATTTTAGAGGATGGGGTATTGCCCAAGATATAACGAAGGCATCGTATGTTAATAGTGGGCTGATTAGACAATGGAGATATCTTGTCCACGTTATCATCGTATGCTTCGCGCCTAAGAAGGAAGGTTTTGACACTATGGTGTCTAAATTGCAATAGGCGTTGATTGCTTTAGTATACAACAAGAAATTTAGTTTATTCGTGATGTTTTTCTGGGAGTTTGTGCACCAGATCACAGCTCCGATCAGGGAAAATTTTTTGATGTATCCCTTCTTTGCAATGATGATCATCCGTCATTTCTTGCCAAACCTGCCACCACTTCCTGATCAAAGTGGCGTGGCCTTGATTGATAAGAGAATTTTTGCTGACTGCCAGACCCATAACGTGGGAAGGGCCGAGCAAGTCAGGCCCCAAGTGGCACCATTGTTTGGCGTAGTTATAGATCCGGATTTTGTTGCCCTGGAGGGTGACGATTGGTTGGGAGAAGCCCCATAGCAACAACAGCAGCAACAACCACATCAACAATAGCAGCAATGACGCAGAGCACCGACAATTAGAATTCCGATTGCTAGAACCTCTTCTCGTCAACAACCAGCCACTACAGCTGCTTTATCATCATCAGAACCTACCGGCCCATCAACTTTGGCTCCTCAATACGACAAGAGGGCGCAAACTCTTGAAGAAATATGGTCATAGGGAACAACGACGGAGCAAAATATTGCTGAACAACTGGTTCAGGATGTTTTAGAACCTCCAGCTGATTTTCCGGATATTTTTAGACAGATTGATGAATATCAGCCATCGATGATGAGTTTATGGACACAGAGGTCCAGGCTGAAGAAGAAGGGGCAAGGGAGCAGACTGAGGTAGAAGGTCACGTAGAGACCGCCTCAGAGTCTGTGTCGGAATCTAGTTCTGAGGCTGAGGATCCAGAGGTAACAATTGGGACATATGGATCGAGGTTAGTTGTCAGTAGAAGGAGATCGACAAGAGCAACTCTAATTGATGAAGAGACCGAAGAATCTGAATTTGAAGAAGAAGAAGTTCCTCTCGTTCCTAGGCATAGGCGAGAAGACATATGTTTATGCAGGGAGCTCCATCCACGTAAACTTCTACATCATAATTAGCAGCTACTCCATTAACATCAACCACAGCTTCAACTACATCCGCCTCCATTCCATCGACTTCGACTTCGTTCATAGAAAATCAGCGGTTCACTGAGTTGAAAGGAAAAGTGGACTTTCAAACAGTCCAAATTTACCAACTATCAACAGCTGTGAAAGAGCTGTAGCAGCATAATGCTCGATTAGATCAAGAAAATGCCGAGTTGAAGACAACTGTGGCTGATCAACAGGGTCAAATCAAGATGATACAGACTCTTACTAGGAAGATTCTGAAAGATCTACGAACTCAGGGGGAAAGTAGCTGCAGGGATGATCAATTGAGAAGTGTTAGGAGAGACGATGATGAGGGCGATGATCCAGATGCCCAAAAAGAAGGTGAGCTAGCAGATATTTCCCAAAAGACTGCTCAGCAAGCAATCATTCAGGGGGAGCCTGGTCAGTCAAGTGTGGAAGGAGGTGAAGCTTCAAAAGACGTTGAACATGAAATGATTGAAGCGTTAATGGATCTTGATAATGAAGACGAGTTAGGTTTTGATCAAGAAGAGCTTGAGGAAGTGGAATTCATTCCAGCAGACCTTGTGGATTGGAAGTCAAATGATGATGTTGTTGAAGATGAGGATAATGATGTTAATGAAGTATTGATCCTGAAGCAACCTATTATCGAACGATATGTGTAACAACCTAGCTTTTGACTAAACTTTAATTTCTGTTTTGATTCAATAATGTAATGTATTACATTATTGTATTGTAATTTTAATTAAGTAATTAAAATATTTAATTAAGATAAATTATGTTAGTGATAATAAAAATGCAAAAGTGTAGGGGTTTAAATTGCCAAAACCCAAAAGATGTGAAATAAAAGACTCAATGTCTTTTAATTTTTCCTTCATTATCATTTAAAGAAATCAAACATACACTCTCTCTTCTCATTCTTCATCATACGGCCAACCTCCACATTTTTATCAATAAGTTCATAAATTGCAATTAAGTGAAGAATTAAAGTCAAAGGAGTTACAACAATCATCAAATAATCAACAATCTACAAAGATTTGAGGTAATGTTCACTTATATTTTAGATTTTTATGATGATTGGTTCGGTTTTGGGAGAAACCGAAACCAAGAAATTAAAACATGGAATTTGTAATGCATGCGTAAGATTTTAGTTGTTTATGATGAATTGAAGTATATAAAAGCTATAGAAACTAAATTCGTGGATTGGATCAACTTAATAATGGGGAAAATCGGAATTTTGATAAAAATGTGTTCTTGACCAAAAATATATAAGTTGGATGATCTTGATGAATTTGTGATGTTTTTGATAAGGAAAATGATATAAAATCAACCTAATAATGATAATATATCAATATAAGACATTGCATGTTAATATAAATGAATTTAGTAAATTTTATGTAAAAACCCGTATGCATAAAAGTTAAGAACATGAAGAACAAACCTGGGAAAAATCTGCAAGTCATGGATCCGAATTCGGTTAGGACCGAATTCGGATGGGATGCCAATTCGGATGGTTGTTTCGGATCCTGTTTGGTCCGAAATTCAATTGTCTAATTCGGTCCCCATGTTTCAATTCGGATGATATACTTGGATTGGTCCTAATTCGGGTTAACATTCGGTCTGAATCCGGTTGACCCATTTCGGATAGGTCCGAATCCGGGTGCATGGTCCGGATGGATCCGAATCCGGATATCCGATCCTGATGGTCCGAATTTGATGGATCTGGATCCTAGCCTTTTATTTGGATATTTTAACATCACAATTAAATACTATTATATATATATATATATATATATATATATATATATATATATATATATATATAATATAATGCCCTGACCCCAATTGTATTCTCTTCTGATGTCATTCAAAATATTAAATCTGCTCAAGCTGAAGCATTGAAAGAAGAGAACATCTGTTATGAAAATCTCAAAGGGGAACTTCAATTTCTATCTATGAATCAATTGGGACTTCAATGTCTCAAGGGAAACCGAATCTGGATTCCTAAATATGGTTCTATCCGCAACACTCTTCTATCTGAAGCCCATCAGTCCAAGTTATCCATTCATCCTGGCAGCTCAAAGATGTATTTCGATCTGAAAGCTGATTATTGGTGGCCAGGAATGAAGAAAGACATCGGTCAATTCGTTGAAAGCTGCATAGTATGTCAAATGGTTAAGGCAGAACACCAGAAGCCCTTTGGGGATATGCAACCACTGCCAGTTCCTGAGTGGAAGTGGGAGCATATAACCATGGACTTTGTCACGAAATTGCCAAAGACCAATAGACAACACGACTCCATCTGGGTAGTCGTGGATCGATTAACGAAGTCAGCACATTTCATACCGATGAAAGAAACATACTCTCTTGATAGATTGGCACAGATGTACATCACCGAAGTTATTTCACGTCACGGTGTGCCAAAATCTATCGTCTCTGATCGTGATAGTCGTTTCACTTCGAGATTTTGGAAAGCACTGCAAGACGGGATGGGTACTCGAATCTCAATGAGTACAGCTTATCACCCTAATGCAGATGGCCAAAGTGAACGCACTATCCTAACTCTGGAAGATATGCTCCGTGCCTGCATTCTTGATCTGGGTAGTAACTGGGATGACCACTTACCTTTGGTCGAATTCTCATACAACAACAGTTATCATTCCACGATTAAGATGGCTCCTTTTGAAGCTTTATACAGACGAAAGTGCAGAACTCCCACCTGTTGGCGCGAAACAGGTGAATCACCTTTAGCAGGTCCGGCACTTCTACAGTTGACTCATGATAAGATTCAACTTGTCAGAAGGAACATCCTTGAAGCTCAAAGCTGGCAGAAGTCGTATTACGATAATCGTCATAGATCAATCAGTTTTGCAGTTAACGATTGGGTGATGCTGAAAGTATCTCCAATGAAGAATGTGGTCCGGTTCATAAAGAGGAACAAGCTAGCTCCGAGATTTATTGGCCCGTTCAAGATTGTTGAAAAGATAGGAAATCAATCTTATCGTCTTGAACTGCCAACAGACTTAGCTGGAATACATCCTGTATTCCATGTTAGTCATCTACGAAAGAGCCTAGCTGATGAAAGAGAGGTAAAGATACCACACGTTAATGTGCAAATTGATGAGAAGCTTCGAGTGGTTGAAGAACCAGAATGTATTCTGGACTCGAAGACCAAAAAGCTTCGTAATAAAGAGATACAGATGGTGCTCGTCCAGTGGAAACACCACAAGGGTTCGCATCAGTCTTGGGAATCCAGAGATGTTATAAAAGCAACGCATCCAAGTCTGTTCGAACATAGCTAACTTCGGGGACGAAGTTTATGCGTGGTGGAGCCCATTCTGTAACAACCTAGCTTTTGACTAAACTTTAATTTTTGTTTTGATTCAATAATGTAATATATTACATTATTGTATTGTATTTTTAATTAAGTAATTAAAATATTTAATTAAGATAAATTATGTTAGTGATAATAAAAATGCAAAAGTGTAGGGGTTTAAATTGCCAAAACCCAAAAGATGTGAAATAAAAGACTCAACCATCCTGTGAAGACCTCCCCTTACGGGGCAGTCCTCAGAGTCTAGGTCCCACATCATGCAACACGATATCAATCATAACTAAGATAGAGTAATTTAAGTTGCGGAATTTCAGATTACAAGTACAAACATTATGATAAGTTTAATACAATTTTAGTTCAGATTACAATTTTTAAAATAAACTAATAAAGGGTACCAGACTAATCTAATACATGTCATCATACAATCAAATTACATCTACCCAGACCACCACAATTATCATCTACCAATCAGTACCGAAGGGTTTGTTGAGTAGTGGTCTATAGAATACTTCAATCTTGATCTTGTAAGACCTAAGAACTAGGTCCTGCAGGTGACTTTCCTTTATCTTTTCCTGTAAAAAGGTCAAATAGCAACTGTAAGCAAAGCTTAGTGAGAATATAGATTTTCAGATTCACATGCATTAATCAAGCGGATCATGGGTCAAAGCGTGATATGTCTGGACTGCCGCTACAGCCACTCATGATTGAGACATAGAATTCTTAGAATTGGATGATGTTCAGCCCACGCTCACGCTTTTAGTGGAAGCTATCCACTTTTACTGGGCTAGCTACCAGCGGTCTTCATGGGGGAACATTGGAGTGTCTATACCAAGTTCAATAGAACTGGTGAAATAGCATGGTCTAGAACAATAGACCGACAAGGCTAATCATGCTAAGCTGAATCAATATGACGAAGATGCGAGTAATAATGAAAGCATAAGTCATCAAGGTCATGATAGCAATAAGCTCATATCAATATCTGAACGAAATTATAAATACAATGTCATGCGAAGTGATAAGTCAAATAGCCATCATGATCCACAGGGCATCACCGAACCATGGTGTGCACAGGTCACAATCCAGCTGAGCATTCATGAATGTCAAATAATCTATCATCAACAATATATCTCAATCGGAAGTCTAGCATGCAAAAACTGAATATCTATAACTCACCGGTTCTTGGTCCTTATCAAGCAGATTTATATCCACCACCTGAGTTATCCCAGGATTTATCTTTAATCTTGATCTATCTAATCTCTGGCTTTTCTTTTCTAATCAGTGACCCACTTTCAGTATCTTTAATCTGTGTTCAGGATTTAACTGAACCTGTCCAGAATTTATCATATCACATCATTAGCTTTAAGCTATTAATTCTTTATTTAATCTGATTCTGATAACAGATAACTCGTTGATCATTTTGTTCATTTTCTTTGTTTCTTTGAATCATTAATATATATATATGTATAAGCTTTATAAATCTTTAATCATTAAAATCATAAATTCATGGTTCTTATATTTATAAAATAGTATTTAATTGTGATGTTAAAATATCAAAATAAAAAGGGCACGGATTCGGATCCATCCGGATTCGGATCCTACGGATTCGGACCGGGCTGAACCGAAATGGGCATTGTCCGAATTACACCATCCGAACTCGGGTCATCCGAGTTCGGACCACCTTTCATCCGAATTGAGAAATCCGAATTGGGTTCATCATCCGAGATAGATCCGAAAAGCACCATCCGAATTTCTACATTGAGTCCGAACCGGGGATTCATCCGAATTCGGACTTAGCCGAATTCGGATCCCACATGTTCATAATTTCCAGATTTTGTTCTTAACTTTATGCATACGGGTTTTTCATAAAATCTATAAAAAGTTATTTCTATTAACATGCAACTTAAAATAATGTTATATTATCATTATTAGGTTGATTTTATATCATTTTCCTTATCAAAAACATCACAAATTCATCAAGATCATCCAAATTATAAACTTTTGTCAAGAACACATTTTATCAATAAAAATCCGATTTCTTCATTATTAAGTTGATTCAACCCACGCATTTAGTTTCTATTACATCTAATAACATAGATTTATCATAATCTACTAAAAATTCATACATGCAATACATAAATTTCATGTTTGAATCATGGGTTTCGGTTTTTGTCTAAACCGAAACATACTCATAGAAATTTTTGAATTTAAAAGAGTTATTACCTTGATTTCTTGTAGATTGATTATATTTGATGATGATTATAACTTCTCTTGGCTTCAATTTATCAATTAATTGCAACTTTAATGAGAATTCTTGAAATCTTTGGATGTTGGCCGTAGGTTAGTGAGAGACAAGAGAGAGAGTGTGTCGAAATCCTTTAAGTGATAATAATGGCCATTTAAGTCTTATTTGTAGGTTTTATATCTTTAATTTGAACAATAATCCTTTTTAACCCGTATACTTGTGCATAATACATCTCTTTTAATCTTAATCATCTTTAATAATTTAGAACATAAATATAATTTAATTAAATAATCTTAAACTTAATTAAATTACAAAATAAATAATGTAGTTAAATTACATTATTGAATCAAACATAGAAATTAAGGTTAAGTCACAGCTAGGTTGTTACAGAATGGGCTCCACCACGCACAAACTTCGTCCCCGAAGTTAGCTTTGTTCGAACAGACTTGGATACGTTACTTTCATGACATCTCTGGATTCCCAAGACTGATGCGAACCCTTGTGGTGTTTCCACTGGACGAGCACCATCTGTATCTCTTTATTACGAAGCTTTTTGGTCTTCGAGTCCAGAATACATTCTGGCTCTTCAACCACTCGAAGCTTCTCATCAATTTGCACATTAACGTGTGGTATCTTTACCTCTCTTTCATCAGCTAGGCTCTTTCGTAGATGACTAACATGGAATACAGGATGTATTCCAGCTAAGTCAGTTGGCAGTTCAAGACTATAAGATTGATTTCCTATCTTTTCAACAATCTTGAACGGGCCAATAAATCTCGGAGCTAGGTTGTTCCTCTTTATGAACCGGACCACATTCTTCATTGGAGATACTTTCAGCATCACCCAATCGTTAACTGCAAAACTGATCGATCTGTGACGATTATCGTAATACGACTTCTGCCTCCTTTGAGCTTCAAGGATGTTCCTTCTAACAAGTTGAATCTTATCATGAGTCAACTGTAGAAGGGCAGGACCTGCTAAAGGCGATTCACCTGTTTCGCGCCAACAGGTGGGAGTTCTGCACTTTCGTCCATATAAAGCTTCAAAAGGAGCCATCTTAATCGTGGAATGATAACTGTTGTTGTATGAGAATTCGACCAAGGGTAAATGGTCATCAATTCTGGGCAGAGGATATTTATTTTTAATTGTGACTTTGTTCAACTCACGATAGTCAATGCACATTCGGAGAGTTCCGTCTTTCTTCTTTACGAACAAGACAGGTGCACCCCACGGAGATGAACTCGGTCGGATAAATCCCTTCTCTAACAGATCTTGCAATTGCTTTGACATTTCCTGCATTTCTGCAGGCGCAAGTCTGTAGGGAGGTTTAGCGATGGGAGCCGCACCAGGAACTAAGTCAATCCCGAATTCAACTTGTCGTTCCGGTGGCACTCCAGAAATGTCATCAGGGAATACGTCTGGGGACGCACAGACGATCGGAATATCATACACTGATTTCTTGTTGGCTTCCGGGGTGGATTTAGACGAGACATAACAAAGATAAGATTCGTGACCCTTAGAAAGATATTTACGCGCTTTCTCAACCGATATAAAACAATGAGCACCTTTACGCTTGTCGCCTTTAATCTCTAACACTCGGCCGTCTGAAGTCTTGATTCGGATGATTCGGCGGTTGCAGACAATAGTAGCCTCGTTGTTCGTTAACCAATCCATGCGGATGATAACGTCGAACTCTTTTTGCGGTATCGGGATAAGATCGATGTTAAATACAACGTGATTAACGAGTAATGTGCAATTTCGATAAACGGAATCAGCCACAACGTAATTGTTACTGGCTGTCTCTATGTCAAGTATAACAGGATGGTATCAGAGCCCATAGTTTGAGTGAATCAAGTATTACGTGGGTATACTTGGTCTCAAACTGAAGCAATACATATGTATCAATCATCTAGGTGGTTTGAACTGAGATAGGATGTACAGACTGTTAGGATGGGAAAACGGGTACATAGATCTAAGTCTATAAACTGATAGTTAATTGATTTTAATATTCAGTAGAAGATGTCAGGATCAGGATCAGGTGACATACCAAGCAACATGAACCCACAACAAATGTATGAAATGATGCAACAACTACTAGCTCAGCATTCTGAACAAAAAAATAAGTATATGCAAGAACAGCTTCAGGCTAGAGATGAGGCCGAAGCAAAAAGACGCGCTAACAAAAAGAAAAAAAGAAAAGATAAACAAATCCAGAACGATGAATCTGATTCTGATAACTCTACCCCGAATGTCCAAATTGAGCAGCCGAAAGGCTGTAAGTTCAAGGATTTTAAAGCTAGCGGTGCCCTTAATTTCGAGGGTACAGTCAACCCAATCCAGGCGATGGATTGGATAAGTCACACTGAAGAAATTTTCAGAATCTCCGATTGCTTGGAGTCCAAGAAAGTGAGTTATGCATCTGCTCTGTTCGTGGGTGCTGCCCGTGCCTGGTGGAAAACCCAGAGAAGTATTTATGGCGAGGAGGTCATCCAGACTCTTGAATGGGAACAGTTTCTTGAAATGTTCAACGCGAAGTATTGTCCTGCGGATCAACAAGACAAGATGGAGGTTCAACTGTTGCAGTTAACCCAAGGAACCAAGACTGTAGACGAGTACGAGCACGAATTTTCACGGCTCTGTGGATATTCTTCATATCAGGTAGCTACGGAAGAAAGGAAGATGAACCGATTTCGTGGAGGACTTAACCCGAAATATCGACACCCAATGAGCGCAATAAAGTACAATTCGTATCTCGAAATGGTTGAAGCGGCAAGGCAGATTGAGAGAGGATATTTAGAGTACGGTGATCAACTCTATGCTCCATCAATGAACCCGACTTGTCCATCTCCCCCAAAGAAGCAAAGATTCGGCAGATTCTTTAAGCCCAACAAGTCTCAGTCCCAGCAACCCCAACAATCTCAGCAATACAGTTCGCCACAGAAAGTCCAAGCTTATTCGCTTACAAATGAACCACGGTTCTGCAAGAGATGCAGAAAATCGCATATGGGATTGTGTAATCCAGACGATGTCACGTGTTATGTGTGTAGCAGAATCGGCCATAGTAGAGAAGAGTGCCCCCAACGAGGTCTTGGTTGTGCTAAATGCGGAAAGCGTGGTCACTTCATGTATCAGTGCCACAATGGACAACGAGGTCAATCAGAGTCATCAGCTGGAGGTTCTACAATGAAAAGCTCAGCTGCAACTCCAACTGTTAGGACCCGCGCCTTCCAAATAACGGCGGAGGAAGCGAAAGAAACCCCGGATGTGGTTACCGGTACGTTTTTATTAAACTCAATACCTGCACGTGTGTTATTCGACTCCGGTGCAAGCCGTTCATACATCTCGACAGGGCAGTCCTCAGAGTCTAGGTCCCACATCATGCAACACGATATCAATCATAACTAAGATAGAGTAATTTAAGTTGCGGAATTTCAGATTACAAGTACAAACATTAGGATAAGTTTAATACAATTAGTTCAGATTACAATTTTTAAAATAAACTAATAAAGGGTACCAGACTAATCTAATACATGTCATCATACAATCAAATTACATCTACCCAGACCACCACAAGCTCATTGGGTGACGATATTTCGGGTTAAGTCCTCCACGAAATCGGTTCATCTTCCTTTATTCCGTAGCTACCTGATATGAAGAATATCCACAGAGCCGTGAAAATTCGTGCTCGTACTCGTCTACAGTCTTGGTTCCTTGGGTTAACTGCAACAGTTGAACCTCCATCTTGTCTAGTTGATCCACAGGACAATACTTCGCGTTGAACATTTCAAGAAAATGTTCCCATTCAAGAGTCTGGATGACCTCCTCGCCATAAATACTTCTCTGGGTTTTCCACCAGGCACGGGCAGCACCCACGAACAGAGCAGAGTGTTGTGAAAAGTGTTGCAGTCAACCCTAATCTATCATGGTTCTTACATCTGCGCCAATCTATCAAGTGAGTATGCCAATCTATCCGGATGACCCGAATTCGGATGATGTCCCATTTCGGACCACGAAATTCGGATGAAATCCATTTCGGTCCCATACTTTGGATAACAAATAAATATTTTGTTAAGTGTTGGTCCGAACTCGGATGATCCGAGTTCGGATGGTATCAATTTCGGATAATGAACCGAATCCGGATGTGTGCTTGGTCCGAATTGGGATGCCCATTTCGGATGAATCTGAATCCGGATGATTAATTGGTCCAAATTAGATTGGCTATTTCAGATTGGTCCGAATCCGGGTGCCAGATCCGGATTGGTCCGAATCTGGATGGTCCGAATCCGGATGATCCGAAATTGGATATCCTATTTTGATATTTTTACAAAATTAAAGAAAAATGAATCAAATGATTAACAGAGTTATCAGTTATCAGAATCAAGTCTTCAGATGGCCGAGTATTTCCTGTGAAGACCACCCCTTACGGGGCAGTTCTCACGAGTCTAGGTCCCACATCATGCAATACGATATCAACCATAACTAAGATAGACTAATTAATTGCGGAATATTATATTACAGTACAAGCATATTAGGATTAAGTTTAATACAGTTTACGGTTTTTAAATTAAACTTATAAGGGGCACAAGTCTAATCTAATTCATATCATCATATAATCAAGATAAATCTACCCAGACCATCATATTATCAGCTGGATTGTGACCTGTGCACACTATGGTTCAGTGTTGCCCAGTGGATCATGATAGCTATTTGACTGATACCATCCTGTGAAGACCTCCCCTTACAGGGCAGTCCTCAGAGTCTAGGTCCCACATCATGCAACACGATATCAATCATAACTAAGATAGAGTAATTTAAGTTGCGGAATTTCAGATTACAAGTACAAACATTAGGATAAGTTTAATACAATTTTAGTTCAGATTACAATTTTTAAAATAAACTAATAAAGGGTACCAGACTAATCTAATACATGTCATCATACAATCAAATTACATCTACCCAGACCACCACAATTATCATCTTGCCAATCAGTACCGAAGGGTTTGTTGAGTAGTGGTCTATAGAATACTTCAATCTTGATCTTGTAAGACCTAAGAACTAGGTCCTGCAGGTGACTTTCCTTTATCTTTTCCTGTAAAAAGGTCAAATAGCAACTGTAAGCAAAGCTTAGTGAGAATATAGATTTTCAGATTCACATGCATTAATCAAGCGGATCATGGGTCAAAGCGTGATATGTCTGGACTGCCGCTACAGCCACTCATGATTGAGACATAGAATTCATAGAATTGGATGATGTTCAGCCCACGCTCACGCTTTTAGTGGAAGCTATCCACTTATGCTGGGCTAGCTACCAGCGGTCTTCATGGGGGAACATCGGAGTGTCTATACCAAGTTCAATAGAACTGGTGAAATAGCATGGTCTAGAACAATAGACCGACAAGGCTAATCATGCTAAGCTGAATCAATATGTCGAAGATGCGAGTAATAATGAAAGCATAAGTCATCAAGGTCATGATAGCAATAAGCTCATATCAATATCTGAACGAAATTATAAATACAATGTCATGCGAAGTGATAAGTCAAATAGCCATCATGATCCACAGGGCATCACCGAACCATGGTGTGCACAGGTCACAATCCAGCTGAGCATTCATGAATGTCAAATAATCTATCATCAACAATATATCTCAATCGGAAGTCTAGCATGCAAAAACTGAATATCTATAACTCACCGGTTCTTGGTCCTTATCAAGCAGATTTATATCCACCACCTGAGTTATCCCAGGATTTATCTTTAATCTTGATCTATCTGATCTCTGGCTTTTCTTTTCTAATCAGTGACCCACTTTCAGTATCTTTAAATCTGTGTTCAGGATTTAACTGAACCTGCCAGAGAATTATCATATCACATCATTAGCTTTAAGTTTTTAATTCTTTATCTGATCTGATTCTGATAACTGATAACTCATCAATAATTAGTTAGTTCCTTTTCTTTATTTCTTTGAATCTTTAAAAGATATATATATATATATATATATATATATATATATATATATATATATATATATATATATATATATATATATATATATATATATATATATATATAATCATGTTGATTTATAAATCTTTAATCACTATAATCATTTAATTCATGGTTCTTATATTTATAAAATAATATTTATTTGTGATGTTAAAATATCAAATTAATAATTCGGATCCGGATCCATCAAATTCGGACCATCCGGATTGGTTATCCGGATTCGGATCAATCCGAACCATGCACCCGGATTCGGACCTATCCGAAATGGGTCAACCGGATTCGGACCGAATGCTAACCCGAATTAGGACCAATCCAAGTATATCATCCGAATTGAAACATGGGGACCGAATTTAGGATCATCCGAATTAGACAATTGAATTTCGGACCAAACAGGATCCGAAACAACCATCCGAATTGGCATCCCATCCGAATTCGGTCCTAACCGAATTCGGATCCATGACTTGCAGATTTTTCCCAGGTTTGTTCTTCATGTTCTTAACTTTTATGCATACGGGTTTTTACATAAAATTCACTAAATTCATTTATATTAACATGCAATGTCTTATATTGATATATTATCATTATTAGGTTGATTTTATATCATTTTCCTTATCAAAAACATCACAAATTCATCAAGATCATCCAACTTATATATTTTTGGTCAAGAACACATTTTTATCAAAATTCCGATTTTCCCCATTATTAAGTTGATCCAATCCACGAATTTAGTTTCTATAGCTTTTATATACTTCAATTCATCATAAACAACTAAAATCTTACGCATGCATTACAAATTCCATGTTTTAATTTCTTGGTTTCGGTTTCTCCCAAAACCGAACCAATCATCATAAAAATCTAAAATATAAGTGAACATTACCTCAAATCTTTGTAGATTGTTGATTATTTGATGATTGTTGTAACTCCTTTGACTTTAATTCTTCACTTAATTGCAATTTATGAACTTATTGATAAAAATGTGGAGGTTGGCCGTATGATGAAGAGTGAGAAGAGAGAGTGTATGTTTGATTTCTTTAAATGATAATGAAGGAAAAATTAAAAGACATTGAGTCTTTTATTTCACATCTTTTGGGTTTTGGCAATTTAAACCCCTACAATTTTGCATTTTTATTATCACTAACATAATTTATCTTAATTAAATATTTTAATTACTTAATTAAAATTACAATACAATAATGTAATACATTACATTATTGAATCAAAACAGAAATTAAAGTTTAGTCAAAAGCTAGGTTGTTACAGAATGGGCTCCACCACGCATAAACTTCGTCCCCGAAGTTAGCTTTGTTCGAACAGACTTGGATATGTTGCTTTCATAACATCACTGGATTCCCAAGACTGATGCGAACCCTTGTGGTGTTTCCACTGGACGAGCACCATCTGTATCTCTTTATTACGAAGCTTTTTGGTCTTCGAGTCCAGAATACATTCTGGCTCTTCAACCACTCGAAGCTTCTCATCAATTTGCACATTAACGTGTGGTATCTTTACCTCTCTTTCATCAGCTAGGCTCTTTCGTAGATGACTAACATGGAATACAGGATGTATTCCAGCTAAGTCAGTTGGCAGTTCAAGACGATAAGATTGATTTCCTATCTTTTCAACAATCTTGAACGGGCCGATGAATCTCGGAGCTAGCTTGTTTCTTTTAATGAACCGCACCACATTCTTCATTGGAGATACTTTCAGCATCACCCAATCGTTAACTGCAAAACTGATTGATCTATGACGATTATCGTAATACGACTTCTGCCTGCTTTGAGCTTCAAGGATGTTCCTTCTGACAAGCTGAATCTTATCATGAGTCAACTGTAGAAGGGCAGGACCTGCTAAAGGCGATTCACCTGTTTCGCGCCAACAGGTGGGAGTTCTGCACTTTCGTCCATATAACGCTTCAAAAGGAGCCATCTTAATCGTGGAATGATAACTGTTGTTGTATGAGAATTCGACCAAGGGTAAATGGTCATCCCAGTTACCACCCAGATCAAGAACGCAGGCACGGAGCATATCTTCCAGAGTTAGGATAGTGCGTTCACTTTGGCCATCTGCATTAGGGTGATAAGTTGTACTCATTGAGATTCGAGTACCCAACCCGTCTTGCAGTGCTTTCCAAATCTAGTCAGTTGAAAGGTTTGAAATCGAAATACTCTCTTATCACGATCAG